>SCLH01001977.1:27145-44062 GCA_004367855.1 Oikopleura vanhoeffeni | reverse complement strand
CGGTAAATTGAGTTAACCACCGAAGCAAATTTTTTTTTGAAAGTCTATTTTTTTTCATCCTTCGCCGATCTCGAATAACCGTCATTTTCGGAATGTAACAACCCAGAGGTGTGGTGAGCAAAGATGTTGCCAAGCTTTTTCGAATTTCGCTGTAAATCGACAAAAAGTGCGCGAAATCGTAAATTTTGAATATGAAAGTGAGAATTAGACAAATTTTAATGGCCACCAAAAGATTCCTTGGGTACGGTTTGCTGAAACGATATTAGCAACTTATGGTCTGATTTTGAACAGAAAACGGTGCTAAGATCAAAAATAATTTTGATGAAAATTTAATTTTTTTTTAGAATCCGCTGTGTTAAAATCGACATATTTGCTAATATCGTTTCCAGCAAACCGTACCCAAGGAATTTTTGGTGGCATTTAAATTTCTAATTCTCACTTTCAACAAATTTTCGATTTCGCGCACTTTTTTGTCGATTTTACAGCGAAATTCGAAAAAATGCTTGAACATCTTGCTTCACCACCTCTTTGGGCTTGTTACATTCCGAAAATGACGTTGTCCTTTTGAAATAAGCAAAAAAAATAGGATTTCAAAAAAAAATTTTTGCTCGTGGTTACTCAGGATTTACCGGTTGGTCGGAACATGCTATGAAGAAATTCAAGAAGTAAATGTGTTTTCAGACGATTACGAACATTACTATTGCTTGAGATTTTAACAAGAATTGTTATGAGGGAATAAAAAAGTTATGGGAGCCTTCGAAAAAGCCTTTTCCAGCATGGAAACAACCCCCATTAAAGGGGGAATCATAATTTTTTTAATCTTCTGACTAGTATTTTTCAGAATTGCCCCAAAACCGACCTAATTTCAAGGTTTTCGCTCTTTTCGAGTACTACTTTGCCTAGGATAAATTTCAAGAATGCAGTATATTTTGGAAAGAAAGAAAAATATTTTTCGGGTTATTTAAGGAGAAATAAGATTTTTGAATTTTTTTGGTTCAAGTTCTAGATAATTGCATTTGTAGTGAACCGGAAGTGATAAACACGGAAAAATAAAAGTCCGTCGGATTTAGTCATTAGGTGATGCCAGGAGAAAAAATCTGCTTACAGCTTTTTGAATGTTGAAGGTTTTTCTGGTCAAAATTAGGTTTTAAATGTCTTTCCTGAAAAATTAGTCAGAAATATTTTCAAAAAGAAAAAGTTTCGAAACATTTTTTTTGAACTTTTTATTAATTTTTTTACTTAGTATTTGGTTTTTTCGAGCGTTTCTCTGGCAATTTTGATATTAACTTTTTAGCCTCAAAATGACCTCAACATCACAGACCGCTACCCCCTTAAGTCTCCTTTCACCCTCAGAGGCATAATAGCCGTTTGAAAAGCCTAAAGCACTTTAAAATCAGCCAAAAATGATGAAAAAAATGATGCAGAAACTTCTCCTTTCTGAATTCATTTTTAAATTTTAACATTTGAATTCAAAAAAATATTTCCTAAAAATTTTTCGGATACTAGGTTCAACATTTTATGAACGAGTTAATTGAAAAAGCGATTTTTCGCTTTAAGTTTTACTTCCGAAAAAAATAATTTTTGATCCAAATTTGAAGAAAATTTCAAAATTAGCCAGTTTTTAAAAAAGTTTTAGTACAATTTGCAAGAAAAAATTAGCCTTCTGGGCATATTTTGGAGCAAAAATATTTTTTTGGGAAGTGAACTTTCAAAATATCTTATTTTCGATATTAGTAATGGATAAAATGATATGCTTTGAAAAATATATAATTTTGTGAAATCATGCGCAGAGTGGTACTCCCTTATACATATTTGCCTCAATATTGTATATAATACAAATATTTTCATGAAATCGAGGAAACTAACAATTTTTTCTAAAAAACGTAATTTTTTCATGAATATTTTGAACTTATTTGAAAATATTTTTTTTGATTCTCGACAGATATACAGTATATCATATACTCGATCAGTCAAAGTATTGAGTAGAACAAAACACTACGCAAGTTTATGAAGATAAAACATACATCTTTCCTGGAGCTGAAGTGGCAATAATATGAAAGTCTTATAATATTTTAATAATTTATTTATATTTTGAAAAGGTGCAAATATATAGTTAAAAAATTATAATGTTTTTTGAAAAATATTTTTGAACGTAGGTTATTCAAGTTGACGTAATATTTCAATTACGTCATCGGTCCATTCCTGGGACAAACCACACACAAACACTTTTTTCAAACTTTTTTTTTTTTGTGGTGAAGGTTCAAAATACGTGTTACAAATTTTTTCGACAATTTTTTTTTAGAGCAATTTCATGGCACTAAAATAAATAAGGTTCGCTTTTCAACCTAAAATCACGAAATCTTTTCTCAAAGAGATTTTTGAGAATTATAGGCAAGAGAACCAAATAAGTGAAATTTTTTTTCCAATATTATTTCGAATTTTCAATTATTTTAAGGGTGGGTTTTACCGATTTTTTAAATTTAATTCTCAAGGGCAGAGGCGTTGGGCATTTATGCTGGGCGTTAGCGTGTCCTACGTTTATTTCCAGACAAAATTTGTAAATTTACCAATTTTTTACAAAAACACAATTTGGGAAAAAATCGGATACGATTTTTTTTGTTGGCACCGAACAAATTGCAAATAATTTTGTTTCCTTATTTAAAATTTTTCCACGCATTTGGATTTATTGGCCAGAATTTATAACAAGTAGTACATTTTCATCATACTAGTATTATTTTGTGAAGTGATTGTAGGTCGCCCTGGGTTGGGAAGAATTTTTTTTTCAAATAAATTATGCGAACAAAAATTCGTTTTTTTGTCTAAATTTTTCATATAATTGGGAATTTCCTTTCTTTAGGGGGGGTCATTTTCCAAATTATTCCGTGGGCGAACACACGCTTCCTTGATTGGTTAGGACCGTGACCCCCGAATAATTTTTGCGTTTTGGGAACATTATTTCTTTCTCGGCAGGTGGCTTTTACAATTAAACAGTTGGGAAGGTGGTGTTTTTTTTACGATATTACTTTAATTTATTTAAATGAATTTTTCTAATTTAATCAAATGGTTCTTTGATTTATTTTATCAAATAAGCAGAAACAAGCAGGTGTTTAAAATTGCAAAAGTCTTTTACAGGCAAATTTTTCGCAAGAGAAGGTTCTTCTTTTGCTTATTGGCTTAGGACGGCCTAATTTAGGGTTGGGCTTTTAGGAATTACAGTAGTTTAAAATTCGTTAATTTAATTTTTTAGATTGCATATTTATTCTTGTAAAGGATTTCCCAGGAATGGGACATGTTGTTGGCAATCGCAACCATCTCGCTTGAAACCCGTTTAGGGATAACACCTCCATCTGACCTATTAGGTTGCAGTCAAAGTCTGGATTCATATTACATCCGTAACAAGTTTGTGAAGTGAGTCATATTATAACTCTGTAATCGTGAACAGTAGCTCAGGCCTCAATGGAGTATAAATTTACCGCTCGACTATCCATTCATTAGTTAATTCATAAAGGTTTAAAAGTTAATACGTGGAAGCCGTACCTTGGCAGCCTCAAACATTCTTCGTTTACACTGTCCCGTTCACAGTCGAGAACCGCTTTGCGCCACCGTGTTCGCTTCGGCGATCACTAATAAGGCCATAGATAGCACTCGCCGAACTTCAATTCGTTGAAAGAGGTAGATTGGACGCGTATAGGATAGGCATATAGGGTAGTGGGAATAAAATTCGGCCTTTTTTTTGTGGGCACAGTGACTTGTTTTTTTAAAAATGTAGCAATATTTTTTTTTAATGTTAATCTTTGAGATTAGTAAGTAACAATTTTATTTTAGATTGAAATTCGTTTTTCCAGTTTAATAACCTTGCCAGCAACTGAAAGTATAATTTTATATTTTGTGTTTATCTAACTTCAGTTAATTGTTTTTTCGCTTTTGTAAGAAATGATACTATTCTTGTGTTGAAGGCCAGGTATTTGTTGGTCGAGCAAATATACTCAGGCAATTGCTGATTTGAAAGATAGTATTATAGAAATGGTTCTATCCGTGTGTTAAGGAAGAGGTAGCCCTAATTTGAACGTCCAACCCAAGTCTAGCAACCTATTCTCGCGCAAAATTTGACGCCGCTTGATTGAAAACTTCCTCGTTCACTGGAGTTTATCCGGAGGCCGTAGGTAGTTTTATCACCATGGTTAAGCAAGTTAAAATCGCAAACAGAAATATCTGATACCAGACTTGTTTACCGAGAATCAAAGCCGGTTGTCACCAAATCCATTTCGCACGCTGGAGGGCAAAAACGAGGTTCCAATAATGGGCGCAGTAACCTCTACACTTGAAGATTTTTACGATTTTTTAAAAAACAAATTGGTCCGTTGCACTTGGTATTTTTCAGCTTTAGAGACTTGCTATACTTCAAAAAGCAAACTGATTGAACTTGGTCGGTTTTTAATTCAAGGTTCATGACTAATCTTACTAAAGTGAAGATAGCTCATCCAGAATTTTTTGTTCAAAGGGAGGGTAAAGAAAAACCCCTACGGCAGATGATGTTTTTTAGTTACTTCAACCCACGTGGTTTGAACAACATCAAATGCCAATTGTCCAGATATGTTCAGAGCGCTAACTGTAGAAACAGACTTCGTTGCAAATCCCGCCATGTTGGCTCAAAGGACTCAAACGCTCCAATACCCAAGGACTTTTTTCAGTCTTTGGCTTCCGTCCTTTATGGTTAAGCCCAGAAAATAACCGTTACTTTTCGAAGGGCAAAAATCCCGTGGTATGAAATAAAAGAAGAAAAACCCACAAGATATTAACGGTGAGGCTTCTGAAGGTGGACTTTCGGGAAAGCCAAAAGAGTCCGGTTCGCACTTAATGTGATCGGTCGTGATAACGGGATACGGAAAATCCAGCCTATGGCTCTTCTTGCATCAACTCACTTGAAGGTACCAAATTTCGAATCCAGTGACGATGAGTTTGCAAATACGGAGTAAAACCAGGGACTTTTAGCAGTTTTTTTGGTTACTCATGGTTCAGTTTCATAAAGACTGTTCGCCAATCATTGGGTTATTTATGTTAAATCGCATTACCTATGGAAGTTGAATTTTTTTTAAACGAAGTTCATTTTGGATATGTAGTTTCGATAACTATATATATTTATTTCTTAAACATAATCGAATCAGTTAAATCCTAAGCACTTTGGTTAGGGTTAAAAAGACCTCTTGTCGTAATGGTAAAACCCATTGTTCAGCCAATTGTGTAGGAAGGGTCTCTTTCCAAGAAAGAGTCTCAGAAGCTTCTCTGATTGGGCAAAAATCTGGGATTCCGTGTATTTCCGAAAGCATCGGAACCGACCAATCATGCTGTTTTCCCCTTTTTGACCGCGAAGGGTGTCTTGCAAGCACATTTTGTCTTTTATTCAATAATTTTTTTTTGAGAGTCTGCACGTTTTTTTTGAACAGGCGTATCTACAATCGAGTCAGTAAACATTTTCCAGATGGTTGTTAGCTAGATTTCGGTTGTTTAGAGAGAAATTGGTCCAGGGTTATCTTTTTTTGAACATACCAATGTTTTTGAAAAACCCCGCCATTTTTTTCACCTGCACAAATTTGTCCGGCGAAAGACGCCCGGAGAAATATGGTATTTTTTTTTCTAAAACGTTTGCAACTTCGATCAAGATTATCAAGACCGCTGGAAATCAAAGTCTAATACTTTAATTGGTAGTTCACACGGAAATTGCGTTCTTCAAATCATAGGTCTTTTAACGCGCCGACTGAAAAACCCGGTTAAAATTGGGAAGGCCGGTACCCCTGATTCCAGGGGCTTAACATTCGCACTATTCCGCAAGACTTATAAAGTCTTTTTGAAATTTTTTTTCTGAGTCCGTTGCTTAGCTAGCTTAGTGTCTCCACATTTTTTCCTAACTGGAAGTCTTGCGACCAGAAGTCTTGAGAAGATCTTCAATTGCCTACTCAAGGGTTCGCAACATTTTATCATTAAATTATTTAATGTTCTAGGACCGTAAGTTTCCTCAGTGTGAAGTGGGTCGTCCACCAGATATTTGAACTAATTTAAATGATTAAATTTTGACCACTACAGATTGCAGAGCTTTATGATGCCAAAAATCACCTCCGGATAGCTTCTTGATTGTTTAATATTTTCGTTATTTCATATAAGTAAATTTCGCGGTCTCAAAATTCCTTTTCCATGGGTTTGGACCATTTAACTGCAATTTTTCAAGTTTGTAAGTGTCTTATAACTTATTTAATCAAAAGAATTTTGACTCTGTGTTCATTTTGACACATTTTTTTGTGTTATTCAGGTCTCTACCGCCATTTTATGAATTCCGCGCGTATCAACACCCTCTAATTACTTAATTACGTAAATCCGTAATTTGATAATAAGACCTTGAATTTTTTCATTTTTGTTTAATTGCACCTGGCCATTTTTATAAAGTATTAATAATATATTATGTTAATATTTTTTTTTTTCTTTATTTGGTTCCTCTTTTGTGATTATGTCAACTGTTAATAACTGTTAAGTGTTAAACTGACTGTTGAGTCACCTCCCAAAGCCGAAGTGCTTAAAAATGCCCTCAAGGCAATCGAAGTCGATAAAAGGCCAGGTTGGCGCTGAACAAAAATCGGAAGGCGAGATGGGACGACAAAGGTCTTAAAGGGCCAAATTGGGCAATGGTCGTATCAGACGCGAGCTAAAAAGGCTGTTGACCAACCGGAAAACCGCAAAACTTTTTGCCCACGGCGCAATTTATTATTTAAGTAAAATTGGCGTCACGCATCTCACCAAGTGGTGGTAATCTGCCCTCCGGTAAAAACGCCCGAGGACAATGCGATCTATTATGAGAATTGGCTGCTTTGCCGCGAGAATAAAGAGGCCGCTGTTGAGCCTGGAGGCCAAATTCCATGCGATTCTACAGCGCAACAACGAGCGACACTCAGAAGAAATTTCAATGTTTTTTTGGAAAATTTTTGTGATTTTTTTACAAATTTTGTGTTATTTATAACTAAACAAGTTTCGTCGACGTCAAAAATCGGAGAATCAGGTCGATAGCATTTCTGGTTCCAAAAATATGGACTGCCTATAGAACCCCCTTTATTGAGGACAGGATTGTGATGAAAAATGAATTTTTAGTTCATTTCAGGATAAGTTTAGATTATTTTGAGTACCGAAACAATATTTTGTGTTGGTGGAACATATCCCCCATCTGCACCGCTGTGTTTTAAAACACAGGGACCAAAAATATTTTGGGGAAGTATCATTTTGGCCGGCGGAATATCGGAACAGACCCCCGGAAGTTCTCCTTATTTTTAATTTCAAGAATTTTAGTGAGTTTCAGAAATTGCTCATCAAACTGGAAATGCATGATTTGAATGCAATCTTCTGTTTTATGCAGTTAAAACAGCACTGGGACCAGATAATAATCTACAAATATACTTTTAAGGGTTACTTTCGGAGATAAATATTTTGACAATATTTATTTTGGTTCCCGGCACCACCTGGTGGTGTAAATGGCGGTCAAATTTTTAAATTGACGATTTGAAAAGGTGCGCATCGCGCGCAAGAAATTCCATTAGGTACAAATTGTGGCCCGTGAAATTCTATTTAAGATAGGCAAATAAAAAGTTTCCGGAAACTGAATTATTTTTATCAAAAAAAACATTTTTCCTCCCACGCATATTCGATGGCTAAATTTTTCCATCAAATTACTTTAATTTTATTCTGGTTAAACCAAAATTTCGTTGCGATCACGATCTTGCCGTTTTTAATTAGAAAAAATCAATATTTATCTCCTTGTCGAGTTTGAACCCAGAAAATAGAGTGAAAATAACGCCCCATAAAAATTTATTTCAAAATCCGAAATCATATTTTTGAGATCAGCCATTTTTCATAGTTAGCAAATACTAGTGTGTTTTAAACACTCAGATGCAGGTGGGTAATATAACATCGCGTGCAGGTGGGGGTTATGTAGCATTTCCACCATTCGATATTCGGCCAAAATCGACCAGTCAGGGTTGATTTTTCAAATATGGGGGTTTATGTGAAATTTTATTGCGCTTTTTATGGTGAGCATATTTTTTCCAAAAATTTGCTTTTTTTGATCAAAATCGAATTTTTAGGCGAAAAAACAGGTTTTCTGGCTATAAAACAATCCCATAACTCTATTTTTTTTCATAGAAAAATCTCTCAGTTTCTCATTTGGTGATTGCAATCGGCCCAACCGGAAATTTTTTTTGGTGTTAAAAGCAATTTTTACAATTGAAAAAAATAATTTTTAAGTTTTTTTGAAAATTTGATTGAAAAAAATTTTGAAAGAAACAAAAAAAAATCTAAATTTTTTTTCAAATTCTGAAAAAAAACTTAAATTTTTTTTTAATTTTTAAAATTGCTTTAAACACCAAAAAAAATTTCTAAATTTTAAAAAATCAAATTTTCAGAAATACAGACATTTTTCAATAAAATATTTTGAGAAATACAGAAATTTTTCAATAAAATATTTTCAGACATACAACAATAAATTTGCAAAATTTTGTTCAAAAATAAAAATTTTTGATCAAAGCAAANGGACTGGAAATCGTTGTCAAACCTCTTCAAGACCGTATTTTGATGCTCGACTTGATTTTTCTATTAGAACAATTGACATGGATATCAAGCTGACGCCTGGATTTGATACGCATAAATAGAATTATAGAAAATCTTTCAAAATAAATTTTAAAGCTGTTTATGTGTGTCTGTGCTAAGAGTTCATGTTCAAATCAATGAGAATTCAACTAAATAATATTTCCAAATTGCTGCTTTATTTACAACGAGGAATCCGTGAAGGAAAAAACAAATAAAGTTACTAATAAGTGTTTGAACTAAAAAAATTAAGTTTCCAACTGAAAATTATAAATTAATTTATCCAAAAATATAAACATTCATCCAAAAATTTCCCGGCATTTCTTCAAAATTAATGACATCAGTGATGTCATGACAGTAGTGATGTCATAACATGTTTTTTTATAATCGATGTGTAGATAATACCAACCTAGTTTAAGGGGGTACTGATCGGTTCACAGAATTCTCTGAGAATTTGATACCAGACTTAATACGGCAAAAAAATGACGATGGAAATATTATTTTTTATTTTTGATCACAAGTTCGGCCAGGCGGCGCGTTCAAAGTCGGGAAACGCAGATCACTTTTTCTCATTATGTACACATCGGCACGACAAAATTGAAAGACCAAAGTGATTCGTACTTATCAGGCTAGGAGATTTCCGTTTAGAATTTTGACTTAGTTCGGGAAATAAAAGAATTATCTCGGGAACTAAAAAGAAAATCGAAAATTTTCATCGGCTGGATAATTGTATGAAATATGGCCATTTTTTCTATCATTAAAAATAATAGATCATCCGTGTGGTTACTGAGTAACATTGCATTTGCTTTGGTAAAAATCTGAACTATCCAAATTATCTTCTGAATTGAATGAAACATTTTCTAAATCGGAATTATTTAAATTGTTATCGAAATTTTCCAATTCAACATCATTTGAAACACCAAAATTATTAGAACTATCAAAATTTTGAAAACTGGGAAAATTATTCGATTGCTCGTTAAAATTTGAAATATTATGATCATTCTGAGTTTCAAAATGTAAAATTGATTCACTGTCAGAGACTAAAAATCCTGTGTCTAATGGACTATCAGGCTGTTTTTCGGAAGAAATATCTCTGAGTTCACTTAGCTGATCTGTTGCAGTTATCTTTTTTTCTCTTTGTACCCCCCATAATATTTCAAATTAAAAAAAGTGGAATTTTTTCGTCTTTTTTTACGTTTTTTCTCTATAGATTTTGGCATTTGAGAATTAACTTTAAAAAAATCATATTTATAGAAATTTGTCTGAAAGAGCGACTTCCTACTATTTATTCGGAACCTTTTTAACTAATGAAATATGTGAGATCACACCAATCTCAGCAGGTTATTATTTGTAAAAGCTGCTCAGATTTATTTGAAAATAAGAACAATCATCCTTTCGCGGAAAATGTACTTTGAAATCACCAAAAGTGGCAATTTTTTTTTGCATTTTAAACTCGATTTATATTTTTCCAACTTAATTTACATTTTTAAAGCAAAATTTGAATTTAAAAAAAATTATATTTTTCCAACTTAATTTACATTTTTAAAGCAAAATTTGAATTTAAAAAAAATTATATTTTCTGAACAATATTTTAATTTTTGTACCAAAATTGCAATTTTCTAATGTTTTGACCGAAATTTGACTTTCTAAACAAATTTTTTAAAATTTAGTTTTCTGGTTTCAAAAAGATTCATAAATTTTGGACTTTTTGACATATTTTTGAGTTCAAAACGAATTTTTAGCTCTAAAAAATTACAAATTTGTTAATTAATTGAGAATAAGGATATTTTTCTTTCAAATTAGGAAATTTTCTTATTAATTTTCTGTTTTTTTNTTTTTTTGTCATAAATTTTTTTAATTTAATTTAGTATTTTTTTATAATTTGGAGAACTTTGCTGAAAATTTGTTTGATATTGAACAATTTTCTCTAAAATTTTGTTCAAGTTTCAAAATTATATGAAAATTTCTAATAATAATCAATTTTAAAATTGTAATACGAAATCTGTTGGTCAAGTTTATGAATTTTCATAATAAAAAGAGGTATCACAATATTAAATATGATATTCAAACTTAATAAAGAATTTAAAGCAAATTGATTCAGAAATTCTGTTTAAAATTTCAGACCTTTTTCAAACTTAAAAATTTTGTTAAAATTTAGAATATTTTGGTAAAAATTTGGTAAATTTTGATAAAAATTTCAGAATTTGTTTGAAATTTCAAAATTTTCTTTAAAATTAAAAATTAATTAAATCCGGTATAAACTAAAGGATCGTTTTCTTTAATGATAAATCCTCAATGTAAATCTCAAGTTCATTAATATGACTTGAAAAGACTATCATTAAAATAAACCGTATTGTCAACTTTATTTACCACCATTTTTTGGTATATATCGATTACGGGGGCTCCTGGTCCTTTTTTACTAGATTTTCAGCCAAAAATTTTTATTTAATTCAGCTTTTGCGAACGACTCATCCGTTTGAATCCTTAGATAGCGTAAACAGAGCACAAATATCTGGTTAATAATTTAATTTTGAAAAATAGTCCGAATCCTACAATTGTCACCAATTTTTAAGAAAAACTAGTAATTTAACAATTTTAGTAATCTAAGAAAAAAGATAAAATAAATTGATCCGATGAACTAATTTTTTTTATTTTATTTTTCACAAGATATTTGTGCTTAGTTTGAGCTATCTGAGAATGTTATCGGATGAGTTGTTTTCAAAAGCCGAATTAAATAAAGGAGCCCCCTTAATTAATATGACTCAGATAGAAGGTGTCATATTACATTTTTTTTTGAAAATTTTTAATTTTTTTAGTACAACTGGAAACAAATTTTTTTTTTAACTGTCTAAAACGTCTGCTTTAAAACTTTTGGAAATTTCTGTTACCTTCTATCTGAGTTATATATACCAAAAATGAGGAGGTAGCTAAAGTTGACAAGGCGGTTGATTTGATAAGCAACAAAAAATTTCGGACCAAACGGGCATCCATTTTTTCTATCTTTTGTGTTTTTTTTTCTAAAATAATCGAGGTTTGAGAGCCAAAAAATCATAAATTTCAAATTTTTTACGAAAATTGTGTAGTAGCTTTGAACCAAAAACTTCCGATTTGGAATTTGTTTTAAATTAATTGAATACTGAAAATACGAAAAATTGCTATATTTTGATCAAGTGACGAACCATATTTTTCATCATATTTTTTGTCAATTCTGAAAGTTTTTAGCCCCCAGTAAAATTCAGAACAATCTACCAAGTATTTTTATCAGGTCTACATAAATGGTGGAAATGCTAATCATATGTCAACAACGAATAGCAATGATATTTCGACCAAAATGACAATTTTTCTTCCGGATTTTTTTTAAGGGGGGGGGGTAGACCAGAAACGCCGAAGTTGCCATTTAACCACTCTAGATTTTCTAGAAAAGTTATCAGTCAACTGGGTGATGTTTTTTTACAGAAAAAAATAGATTTTCAAATAAAATTTTTTGAACTTTTTCTTGAAAATATATTTTTTTTTCGTGCGCACATTTGGCTTGCAGTTTTAGCTCTCTAGCGCTATTTTTTCGATTTTTAAGAGCATTTTTAGTGAAATTTGTTTATATGGACAAAAAGACACGTTTTCACATGGACAAAACGACAAAAATTTGCCTGTCCTTATAGCCAAATATGACAGTAGATATAAATAAACTAAAGTACATTTTGTGCTTAGTAAATTTTATAGCTCTTAATTATTTTCGAGCCCTTCATAGTAAAATATTCCCCTCTGAGGTGTTCAATTTTTCCTGCTGAACATATAATTGAGGGCATAAATTTAATTATTTCATGGACTCAATTATTCCTCGATTGCCTTCTGCCTACAAGACATAAACGATGCATTTTCAGCCGCGATTTTTTTTTCTGAATAATTTCACGTTTCCTCGAAGTTATCAACTAGAACTTGAATATTTATTTAATTTTATCGCATTGGGTGTTTAGAACCGGCCTACAAAAATAATTAATATATTATAAAATGCATCGTTTATAATGTCTGGTAGGCAAACAAAAATTGAGAAATAATTGAGTCGATGAAATAATTTAATTTATGCGCTCAATTATAACTGGCATGTTTATTTTAATTTGGTTTTGTCCAGCCTAAAAAATAACCGCAACACAGGGAAACATTTTAGTGTGAAGGTCTTAAAAATCATTAAGAGCTATTCAAATTTATTAAGCAAATAAATGTACTTCATATTTTTAATTCGAACATAGTTCGTGTTTATTTTGAAGGCAATTTCAACTGAGGCTCGATTACGCACCAATTTTTTCTTTCGCAAAAGTTCTCGTTTTGAAATATATTTTCTCTGTGCACCACACTGAATATGGCTGTTTAGCCGAAACGTCAAAATAAACACGAACTATGTTCGAAATCAAAATATAATTTTTATGTCTCAAAAACCAAAAGATATAAATGTACTTCACTTTATTTATATGGATGATAAATTTTAATTTATATGAATCATATAATATCATATATCTAAGATAATATATCTTTCTAGGAATATACATCTAGGAATATACATGTAGATATTTATCATTTTTCGAATGAAATGAAAAATAAGATTATTCAATATTTTAAATTAACACTTCTTGCAATCTTGCTTCAAGAAACTCTAAAAAACGCATAATAAACCAAAATTTCGTGTGGGTTATGAAAATATGGGTGGTTTTGGGCGTACCCATCCAGGTATGAAAGGTCTTTTCAAATGTGTGTTACACTAAAACCGTGTATCATAAAAACTTGAAAATAGTATCATTAGATCGTCAAAACCTCGACTGTTGATTCGAAGAGTCGTTAATTTGTCAAATACTCTCAACCACCCGGTAAACCGGTTACAAAACCGGAAAATTCGAAATTTAAAAATATATCTTCTCCGTCAATATACATGTACATGGGAAAAGATAAAATTTCATGAAAAAAATTCAAAAATTTGTGAGGTCATTTTAATCTTGAAAATTCCCAAAAAAATTTTCACACTATAATTATCTTTACCTATATTTATTATTATTTTATTTTTGCTATTTATATTTTTTAAGTTACATTTCAAATATCATTTTAATCTTGGCGGGTTTTCGATACCGACTCTCAGTTTTTTCTAGAGGCGCTCAAAGTTTTAACTCGGATAAAACTTTGCTGAATTTGATTTTTGGAAATTTTAATTTTTCTAGTTGCAATTTTTCGAGGTTTTCAAAGATAATTCAAAAATATAAATATAATCTCTCCATCATTACAGGTTCTCATATAAATCATAAAATTGTTTATTCCACCAATTATTTTTTAACTGCGAAAAAAGTACTTCCTTAGAAAGATAAAGCTTCGAAATTATCACTCATCGATTTTAAATTATTAAAATTACTAATGTTGCGTATAAAACCAATTTTTGGGCAATTCTAAAAATTATCCAGAATGGTTGTCAAAAGTGTCGACCCCCATAACAGCTGGTTTACCAAGAAAATTCAAAATGTCGTTTATCAGGCTTATTTCACGGCAGAAAATTCACAGAACGTAGCGTTAAATTTTGAAAAAATAAGCTATCTAAACCAGGAATTATTTAAAATTGAACTTTGATATAGGCTTCTTCTTCAGCGCAATGTCAAAGGTAGTAGAAAAAAACGCCATAGTAAGCACTGAAAAGGGCATTATTGTTAATTTAATTTATTAGTAATATATTTTTGAACGAAATCATCTGTATATTTATTTTCAAAGTTCAATTTTAATTCCAAAATCTCGAGATGAGATCTTTTGGAAAAATCACTTTTGTGCTGCGAATTTGATAGAAAAATTATGAATTGTAATTTATTATGCAGCTGAACCTGACAGATGGTAAAAGAGAATTTTAAAATTTCTAGTTTTAGAGATTTTTTTTAACTCAGCCATTGCTGTTTTGGAGACTTTATACAGTGAGTCCAATTCTTTCTGATTTATTATAAAAACAGTAACTTTGAATGTACTGAAAAATTAATGAATTTCTTAAAAACTTTGCTATAAAAAGTTCATCTTTAGACTTTTGTAACCAATTTAGCTGGGAAGGTTTTGTGACAAATGAATATTGAAGCAAAAAACTTAATTATACAAATTGTTTACTTCAATACTTCAGACAGAGAAGTAGAGGAAGCAAATATTAATTATTTAAAGCCGTTAAAATAGTTCCAGGCTTATTTTTGTCAAAATCTTTTCATTTTTAATTAATTACATAATATTTTGTAATCTTATTTAAACTTTAGTTAAAAAAACTTATTTTCTGCGTAAAATGCCGGTTTAATTTATGGCAAATATTTATAACCTGATTGTTTACAGGCAGAGAAAACGGAGAAGAGGTATAAGAAAAATTGTAATGTGTCTATCAGGCCAAAACGGCGTAAAACATACGTTATTTTCAATATTTAACTATCAATATTTTCACAGAGACACAACGTCAAAATCAAACATGTCCTTATAGACAAACTTGACAAGCCCTTTTATAAGAACATATAAATATGGCGTCTTAATAAATAACTAAGACCCAAAAATTCAAAATCATCAAATTTGAGTTTGAAGTGATTTGAAAATGATTGGACCCTAGAGCTAGTCCGACAAAAGCCATATGAAACTGAAAACTCAGCCATTAGTCTAGGTAATTTTTCCTTAATTTTGTTCTGGTCCCTCTGCGGCATAAGTTAAGGGGTCGGAACTACGGTTTGGCAGAAATCCATCGAAGCCTTGGTTATCAAGAATTAAAAAAAAAATATTTCACCGAAATTTGCCAAATTGGTAAGCCGACCCATCCACCAGTTAAAATTTGTTTCATTAAACTCATGAAAAAAAAAATTTTGTTCCGATGTTCTAAAATTTCTTTTTTTTCGTCTTTTTTCAAAAATTTAAATTTTCGATTTTGACGTAAAAATCGTATAAAAACAAATTAAATTAATTTTAACTAGTGGTCAAGACCGTTTTTCACGGCTCCTTATAAATAAAAAATAAAAAGCAAATTTTACTTTAATTTGGACACCATAGCAAACGCGCGTTTTTTGAGTCTTTTTTCNAAAGACGATTTATAAAGTAAAAATAATCGATCTGAAAAAATCAGATTATACGAAGTAAGCTCAAAAGTGGCAACTTTCGTTCGAAAAAGTTTTTATCCGAAAATTTTCAAGTGGCAAAAAGTTTACCATCAAGAGAAAAAAATTGAAAAAGTGCAAATCTGTCAAAATGCACCGACCCCATTAATGGGGTGGTCGTCGCATTTAAAGGGTTTTTCAATAGCCAATTCTTACAAAAGTACAAATCTTTGGACCATTTTTTACCTCTCCTTGATATATTTAAACAAAAATCTTGCATCTTAAAAAACAATCGAAAATGACGGATGGCTCGTCCAATCAGAAACGCGCTTACAAAAGTGACGGAATTATCTTTTCAAGTGTATCTCCTCCCTGAGTTTTCAAGGTTCAACAATGATTCATGATTTAAATTAACGGGACAGAACGTGAGCAGACCAATATGAAGAGTTTTTGCAAACATTCTTTGATTTGGCTTCAGAATCACCAAAAAACTGTATTTTGCACTAATCAACATAGGGTCAAAATACTGTTTTTGGTGATTCTGAAGCCAAATCAAAGATTTTTTGCAAAAACTCTTCATATTGGTCTGCTCACGTTCTGTCCGGTTAATTTAAATTATGAATCATCGTTGTACCTTAAGGGGGTAACCGACGGAGGCTGTATCTCGAGACTCAGAAGTGATAGGAAGCTAATTTTAGTTGCATTGTAATTTTCGTGGCTGGTTTGCTTCCAAAAATATAAAAAAAAATTTCGATGTCAAAAAATTTTCTATATTTTCCAAGTTTTATTTTCCTTAACCGCACTGTATCTTTTGAAGTAATTACTCTTTTGCTCTAATTTTTGTTGCCTTATATCACTGGGAATTAGATCTTGAAAATGACGATAAAATTTTTTTAAATTTCGAAAAAAAAATTTCCAAATATTTTCTTAGATCCAGAAATTTGGGGTAACCGACGGAGGCTGTTTCTCGAGACTCAGAAGTGATAGGAAGCTAATTTTAGTTGCATTGTAATTTTCGTGGCTGGTTTGCTTCCAAAAATATAAAAAAAAAATTTCGATGTCAAAAAATTTCCATAATTTTCTATATTTTCCAAGTTTTATTTTCCTTAACCGCACTGTATCTTTTGAAGTAATAATTCTTTTGCTCTAATTTTTGTTGCCTTAGATCACTGTGAATTAGATCTTGGAAATAGCAATAAAAAATTTTTAAATTTCGAAAAAAAAA
>SCLH01001977.1:4323-22225 GCA_004367855.1 Oikopleura vanhoeffeni | reverse complement strand
TTAATATGTTCAGTATTTGGATAATATGTGAATCGTCGATAATCAATCAACTAGATATAAGGAATTGGAAATAATTTATATTGGCCATCGTACAAGAGAAAATCAACAGAATTATTTCTAATAACTTATATCACCAAATTTTGACTCATCAGAAAGGATATAATTTTATTGATTTTTATCAAAAAAACAATATATTTAAAATAAAGAATTTATTTTAATTTCTCGTTAGTTTTTGTGGCCAATACCAAATAATAACGTCATATATGAGTGTCATTTATAAGTATGGTAATAAACTATTACCGAGCAGAAAATGTTAAATGGTTATTGGTATTTTTTTTCACTATGTTTTACCTTTAAAAATGTGGATCATCTATTTTAAAAGCCATTTTACTTTAACTCATTAGTATATAGTAATTTATACTATATCGACCTTTTAGAGTTTTATAAATTTGGCGAATTTTGTGCAAAATTCTAAGTTACAATAGATTTATTTTACCAGAGCCTTATTTTGATAATTGTTCTCCAATAGAGAGCTTTTCTTTCCCTCCCGGGAAACCATTATTTGTAATCGAAAGCCAAGACAAATCTGAAGTTAAAAGGTAAATTCTAAAGAAAATGTACGCTAGGTCGAATTTTGATAAGATCAAAATTATAGGCGATCCCGTCCCAATCCGACCTAAATTTTAGCATCGATCCCGAATAGAGCACAGATTAGAATTATGGCGGCGGCCCATAACTCCAGCCAAAAAAAAGTGTCGCAAGCGCCCAAAGGGCGCGAGCGATGCATGAATCTGTCAAAATGGAAACTTCTGGACCGATTTAATATTTCGTTTTAATAAATTAGTCATTTCCCGGTATATTTGGCGGACATTTTTCGGACAAAATTAAGGAAAATAAATTAAACTTTTTTCTGACAAACATTTTACTGTGAATAAGATACCAAAAAACGGATTTTTTACCGAAAATAAATTTAGAAGTGATATTTTTTCTCGGAATTTTTAGGAAAACATGAAANNTATTACCAAAAGGTACCAATATCTCACTATAAAAAGTAAGAAGCCATAAAAAACACTCAGGGGAAATCATTGGTTCTCATAAAAAGCTTATCGTCAAATAGAAAAAATAAAATGCCTTATTTAACTTTTAAATAACATCTATCGGGCCTTGGTGCATTCGCAGTCCAAAAATAATAAATCCAGTCCAAATCTTCTTTTTTTCTCTGGTCGTCTCTCTGCTCTATTTAAATAAATACGAGTTTTACAAATACGTCGAATTCTATTTCTGATGACTCATCAATTTCGCGCAATATTCGCCAGAGCATAAATCGTGGCACTATAGAGGACGGCAGTAGAGGGTAAAATACCGGAAATTTCGCAAATTTTATCGTAAGCTTATAATTTACTGTTTTTGAAAAACAATGTCTAAAAAAGGCAAGTATGAATGCTGATTTTTAGAAAGTTTAGGAACGGGACTTGAATCGTGTCTTATGATTATAAATAATTTATTTAAATAACGGATCAGCTGCTGTCTTTAAAGAGGTTAGTGCTCTCTTAAAAACATAATGTCTAATTATAAGTAAATCCACCAACAAAATCGGGAGGTAATCAAGGGCATTTTTTGAAAAACCAGGTCATTCACAATTTTACGTTCCGTTAGGATTTCAGTGCGTGATTATTGGCAGACCAATAGGTTTTAAAGACTCATGTTCGATTTTAACTTTTGTATTCGATCTGAAAGGCTGTTAATTCGGTAAACAATCGCTTATTTTTTATTTCAAATTATTTGGCTGATTTCAAGGGATTTTCCACAGTATGTTCCACAATACCTCTTGGAAACATTCATCGATCTCCATATAAGTAGTCCCTCAGGAACAGATAAAAACTATCAGAAAGTATTTAAAGTAACAATTATCTCGTAAAGTGAAAAAGAGCGATAATACAGAATTGAACAAGGTTTTCATTTTTGCATCTTTTGGTGATTTTCACGAATATAAGTTTAGCTATTTTATAAAAGTTAGGCAAAAAATTTATACGCGTACTCGCTTAATAACCATAAGGAATTCAAAGGATTTTTTGGGAAAATTCTCTTAAAAAACAACAAATAATTGAAATGTTATTCCTCCCGGGGGCCCGTCGGAGCTGTTAGCTATTATTTTATTGTAATTGAATTTAATCATGAATATAAATGTTGAAAAAGTATTGCCTCCCGCTGTACCGGGTTTAGTTTTTTTACCAATTAAATTCTCATTGATAAATTTCGAAAAGTATTGCCTCCCGGCAGGCCCTGCGAGGGCTTTAATCATCGTTTATGTGTCATCGTAGGCTATGGGCAAAATTCTCGGAAAAGCTATGTTATTGTTTAAAAAAGGTCTTTGTTCCTAAGCGGAACACAACCCATTTTTAACCCTAACTAGCCTTTCCAGAAACAGTTTGGCGTTCGTTTTATACTGTACACTGGACACAGATACCCTAATTCTAACCTTTTCAAGATAGATTGTATTTTTGTTTAAAACTATTGTGTAACATCGGGCATGGACAAACTTTTGTCAAAAAAACTAGGTATGGTGCAAGAATTAGGGTCCCTACGGAACCGCTATTTCTCACCCCAACCGATTTTTTTCCTAACAAACATTTTTGCATTGTTTTGTACCTGACCACGTGGGACAACTAGTTTGTTCTTTTTATAATTTAATTAATGTTTTTAAACCAGATATCCCTCCGATCTCGACCCAAAGATATCGCCGCTCCCACGCAACGCTCAGAAATCGACGAAAAATACAGCAGGCGTGCGTTCTTCTGACTTACCGCATCCTATAGCCTTAATATTTCAAACAATATCTGACCGGATGAAAAACCCTTAAAAAACCAAAAATTTGGTCATATAGTGCTCAATTTGTTTTATCCCCCGAAATTTTTCACATTTTTAACGAGCTTTTTCATACATTAACCTCAAATGAAAAAATTCTAGCGACTGGTCCCTTAAAAAACTGCTTATTTTTCGGGCAGAGGCACCTACCTAATTAGCTTTGTGAGAACGCAAGTCTTCTCTGAGATTTTATCAGGCGCTGCGCTGCTATCGTGGTTGGAGTTATGGGCCACCGCCTAGAATTATACCTTGTTCGATTATTAATTTCGCCCAATTTTCATTAACCAAAATTGATATTGTAATAGAGATACAATTCGTATAATTGATATTTTTTTATAAAGTTCGAGAAAAAAATGAAAACCTTCTGTTAAATTTTTGGACTAAATACAACGATATAAATAATATGATATAAGTTTTATCATATAACAAGTTATAATATTAGGTCTTATTATTAACAGCTTGACGGCTTCATCAATATTTTGCTTTAACGTCCTTTTTCGTCAGAATTAAAAAAAGTTAACTTTCCCCTGGGAGCCAATTAGAAGAGAGATAATTATTGTCGGTCCAATAAAATCGCTGAAATCAAAATTTTACCTTTTTTCATTTCAGAGACAAAAAAGAGTGCACGGACTCTATAAAAAGGTTAACTACGTAGACTTCATAGATTATATTTGTTTTGGATTTTAGCAGTGCACCGAAGTCAGCTGCACATTATTCTCCCCCCCGTTTTTGGAAATTCGTACTCAAACTGCAATATTTCACCAAAAATGCTAAACATGTTTGTAAATTTTATTTATGACGTAATATTCAGTTAACATTTCCTTCCTTTTTAACCCATATGCAATAAACTGCCTTTGACAAGCAATTTTGAAATCAATCTAATTTGCTGTATAAAACCGCTATGTCTATTACGACCAAAAACATGTCATAGATGTGCTACAAAATTGAACGACATAACTCAGTTTAATCCTTAGCAAGACTGTATTCATCAATTTTCATTTCGAAATTCCCTTTATCGAACCCCAAGGAATCTATATTCTGCCAATATTGCTGAAATCCAAAGAAAAAATAATTAATAAAAAAATATAATAATTTTTGAATAATATATTTTTGAAGATGGCATATTAATCAAACAAATATTCTAGAGAATAATATATGTGATTTCTTTTATATCAAAGAGTAAAATCCACGAGTGAATCGAGGAATGCACCAAATCTCGAAATATGCGGTGCAATTTATTTATTTTTCTGTACTTATGTAGATGTATGCAAAATCATATCGAAAACAGCCGTCACATGCCCTATATTTAGGATGCGCACCTGACCAGTGGTCGGTGACCACCATTTTTTTCTCAGAATTATTTTTTGGTCTTGATGAAAACTCAAAAATTGCCGACAAAAAATAAGTGGGTAAAAATCCGTGGCTATATCCTTATGATACATCATGACCTTATTTGAATAACACGGACCCGTGGTATTATACAATCAACACAGCTCATGAGTTCGGAGCAAAATAAATATAAATTCAATTCCCTGGTGGTACTTCTACGAGGTATAGAAGTTGGTCCGACTATTTTCTGACTTAATATATTTGACCTTCGAGATTGTAAAGATTAGTATTAGAATTAGAAAAAGCTGAAAATTTAAATTGTCTGTATAATTTAAAACTTTTTTACAGATGATTAAATAAAATTTTCTGAGAGACATATTAAAGAGCTTTTTGACAGATCAGGATATGGGGTTCGAATTAAATTTTAAAATTCGTAAAAAAATAAATTTTGATTTTCGGCAATGTCAGAGAGAGAATTTATGATTCATAAAGAATGGACACTTTAGCTTTAAGCTACAGACAAGGGTCCTGACAAGGGTGGTTCCCCTAAAAAAGCTACCTTAGTATAATATGGGTTTTCACGAACATTATTTTTATCTTTTTATAACTGTTATTTTGTAAAAGCACCCGAAACAACAATATAAGTAGTATATTTAGAAATATACCGTAAAAAATCTGTTCTTTTTATTTTTAAGTAAATTTCTAATCGAAAATCCATATTATACTAAGGTAGCTTTTTTAGGGGAACCCACCCTGTAAGATAATAACTCGAAGGCTATAAGAGATATCGAGAAACGGTTTTTGTATCATGTACACAAGTGAATTTGTGACACGGAAAACTTTTATTTTTTTCCAAGTCAACCTGTTTACCGGTAATTGATTTTCAAACCGAAAGTTCAGGAGTTCGACTCTCAATAGGCACAATTTTTATTACCTTTTTAATCAGAATGTATTTCTTGTTGATAATAATCGGTCTCTATTGGCAACGGATTTCACAAAAGTGTGAATACAAAATTTACGTACAAGCATATTTCCGGAATTTTTTTTTTTTCGAAAATCCATGTTTTGTCTTAGGGAAAACCGGTAATTTCAAAGCTCTGTTACCGGTGAACTGGTTGACATAGAAAAAAACAAAAAGTTTCCGTGTCAAAAATTTACTTGTGAATATGATACAAAAAACCGTTTGTTGATATCCCGTATGGTCTTCGAGTTATTATGCTGACAAGGGTGGGTTCCCCTAAAAAAAAGCCACCTAAAGAAGCACAAAAGCTTATTCCATTTAAAATGAATTTCATCCTATCAAATGAAAAAACATTCGAAAAAGGCCCTCCCAATCGTCAAACCAACAATAAATACAAATAAATTAGATACATGAGCTCAATAAAACCTCGCTAAGTTCAGTTCTACAAAAATCGAGAAATTCGCTATTCTTCCATGGACTATATTTTGCCCTCAGATCAGCGAATTGATAATTTGGCAGAAATAGTCAAAGAAATATCGAAATCAGAAGAAACTAATTTTGACATTTTGGTAGTATGCAACAGCACATCACATTGTCCAGCAGTCCAGAGCCGTATTGATTCGGTAAGTTCTAGAAAGTTGGCAGAAAATCGTGCTCAACAAACAAAAATTAAAGACATTTGTCAATAATAAAAATTCATTTTTGTGGAAAATTAATGAAGACCTTTTTTTGCTCTTCAGTCATATTGTTTTGAAAACAGGTGTTTTATGCAGTATGTACTTTTTTCTCTTGCGAAATCTGAATGCCGACACCTGACCCCCCTGCGATTGAGAATACTAAGTTTCAAACTCAAAAAGTACATACTGTAGATATTTTCAAAAAACAAATGTTTCATAAGAAAAATATAACGACCATTTTTGTTAAAGCATTCAGAAGATTCACAAGGAAACATGAACAAAAAACGGCATAATGTCCTAAAAGACGCACACCAAAGTATCATAATGAATGATTCATAAACCAAAAAATTAAGAGAGTGAAAAAAATTATCCTATTGATCCACGAAGATCTCCCTATTGGTCGCCGAAATTCGCTAAAGAGCCAAATGTCGAATGTCAACATTATTGTCACCTCTTTAAATTATATTCGTGACAATGGAGCGGACTTCAACAATTCTCAATTTATCATATTTTACGGTCCCCCACTATTACAAAATATGCCAGATAAAGATTTATCTTCGTGTGCTGATCTGATTGACATCGACGCATTTTCAAGGTAAATTATTTAGGTCGTACGATTTTAGATGAGATTTTTTGGCAAAACCGTGATAAAGACCCAAATTTTTGCATTTGGATCTGAAAACGCTTGCAAATTCTGTAACATTCGCGGATTTATTACTTTCAAAATATTTTGCGTATTTTTAATGGATTTTCTTTAAAAATTCCAACAGAACATTATAACATTCGAATTCGTGAGAAGGGCCCTAAATAATTATTTAGTCATAGGCATGGTATTCTAAAGAGTATTTTAAGCCAAGCATGCCACATTTTTCTTTCAAAAATGACGGAGTGAAACTGAAAGATGAAAAAAGGGATTTTGACAAATGGAGAGATTTTCCCATGAATATGATCCATGGACCATGGTAGAGATCGATGACGATTAAAAAAGAGGAATTATAGATATTTTTGGAAAATCCCTTAAAATCCGCGAAATAATATGAAATTAAAAACTCAGCGAATGTTACCGAATTTGCAAGCGTCAGATCCGAATGCTGAAATTATTCTTAATTATTTGATTAATGTTACACGGGTATAACTCCTGATCCACGAGTGATAAAAACCTAATTTCTGTTAAATTCAAATCTTTGGTATCGATTAGCTTACAAACAATTACAACTTCTATTTCGAGGGTAACGGTAATTGACTGTATCTCGTTAAAATACAATAAGCTAAATATATATTGAACAAACTTCAATAATCATAGAATAGGCGATTTTGAAAAAAACATTTGTCAACCAAGATAATCTGATACTGGTCGTCCAAATAAAGTTGGTATTTAGTGTGTACAAAATCAACTTTTTAAAATAAAGAAAACGTAAAATATACGTAATTTACATATTTTTAAGCCAGTGTGGAAGCTATAATAAAACTTGCCAAGCTTCCTTTTTTCTATTTTCACCGGAAAACATCGGTTTCTGAAAAAAAACATAAATTGCTGGTTAAAAACCGGCTTTGCAGTAGCATGTAGCTTAAAACTTATATTGCGGCCAAAATTTAAAACAAACCATAGTGGCGAGATTTAAGTTTAGCGAAGTGAAAAAATAATAATCAAAGGCGTTTGTATGTTTTTGAGAATGGTACATCCGATTCAAAAAATTCCAAATGTACCCCAGTGTCATTGAGTTTGTACATCGCAATTTTTCTTTGGTCTTGCAATCCACTAACCAGTTTACTAGTAATAAGGTAAATAGTTTCCGTTTTATGGAATTTATTTTTCTGTCCAATGAAAAGTGCTTATTATTTTGGAGTGAGCCAATCACAGCGAGCAATACAACTGCCAATCACTTTTCCACTTCGCTAAACTTATATCTGGCCAGTATGTTCCAGTTCCGACCTAACCGATCATTGGGATGCTTGAAAAACAGACCATATTTTTAAATTCTCCAGAAGAGCTTTCAGAAGTTTTCTATGAATATTCATTGTATGGTTTTTAGTGGTTAAATCATTTAACGAGTTTTCCACATGTTGCACAGATGATGTCGAATATTAGTATAACTTTGAACTTATTGTTTAAAGTCGAAATAATCTAAAAAATCAATACAACATTTGGTCATCACATAAGGTCGTATTTGAATTTTAGCCTCCTGATAAGTCACTAAAGTTGATTTATGGGCGATTTCTATGTGGTCGATTCTCAGAAATTAAAATCTGATGATCATTAGCTGTAAACCATTTGGAAGATATAAATCGATTTTTGTCTTTTTCGAATATATAGTGTTTATTGCCCATTAAATATATTTTTATCGTTTTATTTTGAATCAAATATTAAGCAAAATAAAATGTAAATATATGTTGATTTAGATATTTTTAATTCTGAATATAGCAAGTAAACATAGCCAGTGAAACTTTATTTCTAGATACAATATGACATTTATTTTGGTCGCTGCAAAATATATTAAACTGCATATTTTTAGTCAAAATTATTAACTAGTGAGCTTTCGATTTATTCTAATAAATTTCGAAAATTATCATGTCTTTTTGCGTTTTTGTGGGCGAAAATCTATGACGGCTTTTGAGTTTAGCTATAGTAATGGTAATATCGAAAATTACCTCTATTGAGTCTTTCTCAGCACGCTTCATAACTTTGAGCCAGTGTCCAATCACAATACTCGATTGTCGACTTAGTTCAAGAATCCAGCGATTTCATTGGTCACTTTCTCAAAGTTATGACGCGTGCTGAGAAAGACTCAATAGGNATAATTTTCGATATCAACTATAGCTAAACTCAAAAGCCATCTATGTTCTTTTCGATTTCAAAAAATTCGTCAAAAAATCTCTACAAGATTAGCCAATAAAATCAGTACCCATTTTTTGCTTTCGAGATTCCTTATTTAAGCGGGTGGTGTGATATAACTTTTTGATATAAGGCTTTTTCTGTGGAAATAACAGAAACGTCATTTTCAGAATGCAACAAGCCCAAGGGTTGTTGAACATCGAATGAGAAGTACTTTTTTAAATTTCGCCCTGATTGGCTGTAAATAGACAAAAAAGTGCGCGAAATCGACAATTTTGAACATAAAAGTGAGAATTAGAAAATATAAATGCCACCATAAGATTCCTTGGATACGATTTACTGGAAACGATTATAGCAACTATTGTCTGATTTTGAACGCATAGGGTGCTAGAGATCAAAACGTTATATTTATAAAAAAACTCTAATTTTTTTCTAGAATCCGCTGTGTTGAAAATGAGACCATAGTTTCTTATATAGTTTCCAGCAAATCGTATCCAAGGAATCTTTTGGTGGCATTTATATTTTCTAATTCTCACTTTTATGTTCAAAATTGTCGATTTCGCGCACTTTTTTGTCGATTTACAGCCAATCAAGCGAAAATTTAATAAAAAAGTACTTCTCATTCGATGTTCAACAACCCTTGGGCTTGTTACATTCTGAAAATGACGTTTCTGTCATTTCCACAGAAAATGCCTTATATCAAAAAGTCGAAAAAACACCCTTTTTCGACACATTCAACCAGATTGCTGACCCCTGAGGCAAAAATCGAAAAAAACAGCTCCCATTCACTAAAATTCAGACAATTTCCTCTATTCTCACCAAATCTCAAAACGTTCCGATATAAGCTCTAGGATTCTTATTTCTTTGAAAGAAGCTGAGGGACTCGTGTTTAACCGCGGTTAACCAGATGGTTGGTCGGAGTGGTACTGAACTGTCAAATAAAATCGCGAGATCAAGGATAGATCTTTTATATGTATTTATGAGAAATGTTCTACCGTGATCAGTTTAGCGGTACCAAGGGTCCAAAATGTCAAAAATCACTAACACCACCCCCTTAAAACGTCAAATATATACACATGGTCTAACATGAAATTGGACACCAACAAAATTCCTGAAAAAATGGAGAGCAATTTACACCTCTTGCTCTCTTTTTTTCTCCACACATGATAAGAAAACGGAGAGCAAAAATGCTACCCATTTGATACCACGCCAAAATTTTTGACGGGGTTCCTCCTTGAGGCAGCACTAGTATCTTGAGCATGCAAAATATTCTTACAGTAAAGTGCGTTTAGTGGACATGTTGGTAGAATGAGTATGGATTAAGGGGGTAGCAGCGATGTGGCAGATTGAAGTCAATTTAACTTAGGAAAATAATTAGTTGGGTTATTTTTTGGTGCTTATTATCGTTAGCTGAACCAGAATAAATGTGTATCTGGTCATTAAAATCATTTTTTATCTATTTTATGAAACATTTGAGTTGAACTTTTATTTTTGAATTCGTCAAATTTTCAAAAAAATTCAAAGGATAATAAAAATTTTATGATTCTGTTTTTGAAATCTGTGAAAAAACGAAAAAAATAGCCACTTTAACTTTTTTCATGAATGTCTACATATTTTCTGACCGCTGTTTGAAAAATCATAAAAGATTTATTTGTCATTTTTTGTCGACTTTTATAGAAATATTATGAAAATTTTCCGCAAATCAAGTCCAAATCTCTATAACATAAGGCCGGAATCACTTGTGGAAATGTTCTGGTATCTATTGGATTTCCGTAATTTCAACCGATGGAAGGGGTCAAGCGAATATCGTTTTCTGAAACTCTAATAGACATTTAAACAACTTACGCTTGAGACAACCGTGTGTGACCATTTGGCACGTAATTTAATAAAATATTTATTTTGCAAAAAATCTCTATAAACTTTCAGGTGTTATAAGGTAGCATGTCCAACTCGATTTTCGGCCAAAACCGACCACTTAGGTTAGATTGTAACATATACTTGAATCTGTGCCAAATTTTAATGCGCGTTTAGTGGTGTGAATATTTTTTTTCCGACAATAATAATTTTTCTCCAGGAAGTCGATGTTACTCGAAAAATACGCATTATTCATAAAAAAAAGAGGGTTTTAGCGTCGGACGCCTAGTGGTAGAATAATTAGACTTAATTTTATTTTTCAACCTAAAGATCGTTGATTGCTTGATCACAAAAAATTGTCTCTGGGTGCGGGAATGTGGAAAAAATTTTTTGAAGTTTCAACGATTTCAAATTTTTTCCTAAGTATTTGAAAAATTTGATAGGAAAACAAACATTTTCAAAAAAAAAAATTTTGCGGGCGTTTAAGCTGATTCAAAAAAAAAAGAAAAAAAATTTTCGAAAATGTTTTCGAAATTTTCAAAAAAAAAAAAAATATTCGAAATTTTTTTTTTTTTCATTTTCTTAAATTAGCTAAAAACGCCCGCGAAAAACAAAATTTTTTTTCTCAAAAATTTTTTGCTACCAAATTACTATCAAAATATTTACTATACAAAATAATTGAAGTAAAACCAAGTAATGAACCCCTGTCACTTTGATTCATTCGGTAAATTTGAAAAAAAACATTGCAGAAAAAACAAACAAAAATATTTGGAAAAGAAGGCCTATAAAAGGGATCTGATGTATTAAATTTAAATTTGTTAAAAGAATAAGCCCCAATTCGGCCGAAGGCCGATAAAAAGGATTTTATCATGGTTTTTTTGATTTATAATTTGTTGAAAATGACGCCCCAAATCGGCCGAAGGCTGAAAAAGGGGATTTTATGGTTTTGTGATTTAAATCTCGCTCGACCACACTACAATGAAGCCCCAAATTATAGATCGGGAGGAGAGACACGCGCCCCACACCCCGACATGCGCCGACTAGAATACGAGATTGCCAAATAGTTTCTTAATTTAATTACCTTCTTGGCAATCCGAAAAATGAGCCCACAATCTCGCTCGTATACGGCCTGACAAGCGGGCATTTCATGTTCTTCACCTATATCTAATCTATGACCCTCAAGACACCAGCGCCAACCAACCACCGCCCCCCTACTCCTCCTTATATCCACCCCGCCCCATCCTGCCTATCTCCTCCCCCCCGCCCTCCAGCCCCACCCCGCCTCCCCGGCACGCGGAGGCGGCCCCCCCCGGCCCCACCCCCTCCCCCCCCCCCCGCCCGCGCCCCCCCCCCCCACCCCCCCCCCCCCCCCCCCCTCCACCCCCCCACACGCACCACGCCGCGAATAACAACAGCGACACTTCTACACTCGTCTATCCTTCAAAAATTCTAATTTCTACCCACGCCCCCCCTCCCCCCGCACCCACAACACTCCCGACGCCCCCCACACCCCCCCCCCAACCACCCCCCTCCCGCGCCCCCCGCCCCCCCCCCCCCCCGCCCCCAAACCACACACGCCCGACCTCGAAAGGGCGCATCTTCTCATCATTCTCCACGGCAATATTACATATTCGCCTCTCGCACCACCCCCAAATGCCAGCCACCCCCTCCCCCACCCCCCCCCCCCCCCCCCACCACACCACATCGGGACAGGCAAGGCGGCCCCCCCCTACAACCCAAGCCCGCGCATCCTTTCATCGATCTTCTCTACACCCTCTTCACCACCACCTTTGCCTCTGACACACCCACACACCTCGAGCCCCCCCCCCCCCCCCCCCCCGCCCCCGGGCCCAGAACGATCGGCGAGGCGAAAAAGGGATTTAATGTTTTTATTTTAATTTGTTGAAAAAATGAAGCCCAAATCGGCCGAAGGCCGATAAGAGGAGATGACATGTTTTTAATATTTGATTGATAAAGAGCCCCAAAATCCGGCCGAAGGCGGACAAAAGGGGATTTATGTTTTTTATTTAACTTCTGTATCGCACAAGAAAATGAGCCCAGATCGGCCGCAGGCCGATAAAAGGAGGTTAGTTTTAATTTGCTTAATGAGCCCCCAGGCATGAGGTTAATCTTAAATTTGTTCGGAAAAAATAGCCGCAACATCGCGCCGAAAGGCCGATAAAACGGCGATTTTAATGTTTATATTTAAACTCTTTTGTTCGAAAAATGCAGCCCCAAATCTGGCCGAAGGCCGATAAAAGGAGAATTTATGTTTTTAATATTATTTTTGAAAATGAGCCCAATCGGCCGAAGGCCGAATAGAAAGGGATTTATGTTTTATAATTGTGAATAAAATGAGCCCCAAATCGGCGAAGCGCCGATAAAGAGATTTATGCTTTTTGATTTTAAAATTTTGTGAATAACGGCCCAATCGGCCGAAGCGCCGATAAAAGGGAGTTATGTTGTTTAAAATTTGTGAAAATAAGCCCCAATCGGTCCGTAGCCGATAAAAGGAGATTATTTATTTAAAATTTACATTCTTTTGCAAAAATGAGCCCAATCGGCCGAAGGCCGAAGACAGGGATGTTTAGGTTTTGAAAATTTGTTTAAAAAAGAGGCCCTTAATCGCCGAAGCTTAGGGTGCTACTTTTTTGATATAAATTTGAAATGACCCAAATCGCCCCTTAATAGAATATCTAAAATTTAATGTTCATCATATTTAATTTAATTATGAAAAATGAGCAAATGCGAAGCGATAGAAGGTTATGTTTTAAATGTGAAAAAATAAGCCAAACCATATGATAGAGGATTAATTAGTTAATAAAAAATTTAAATTTTTATAAAAGACAAATCCCGGGCCGATATAGACAAAGGGATTTTGATGATATTAAATTAGATTATAACATTTTATTAAAAAATAATGTATTCGGCCGCATATCCGGCCGATTTTGGGTCATTTTTTCAAAATTCAAAAAATTAATTTAAAAAATTAAAAAGAAAATCCCTTTCGGCACTTCGGCAGCGATTGTGGGCTCAATTTTTCAACAAATTAAATGTAGAACATTAAATCCCCTTTTATCGGCTCTTCGGCCGATTTGGGGCTCATTCATTCAAACAAATTAAATTAAAATTATCTTTAAAATATAAAAGATCAAAAACTAAAAATAAAATCGGCCTTTGGCCGATTTGCGGGCTCTCAATTTCACTTCAAATTAAATTAATAAACATTAAATCCCTAATACTATATTAAATCGGCCCTATTCGCGATGGCGGCTCATTTTCATCAAATTTAATTTTAAACATTAATATCCCTTTTATCGGCCTGATGCAAAAAAATCAAAACAAATTTAAATTAAAATACAAAAGAAGAAAAAAACCTTTTATCGGCCTTAGGCCGATTTGTGGGCTCTATTTCAACCAAATTAAAAACATTTCACTCCCCTTTTAACCAAGAAAAAATAAACGGACCCGTCGCTCGCCGATTCGGGGCTCATTGTTCATCATAATTAAATTTAAACATTAAAATCCTTTTTATCGGCCTTTGGCCGATTTTGGGCTCATTTTTCAAAAATTTAAATTTTAAACATTAAATCCCTGTTTATCCTTGCAGGGCCATTTGGGGCTCTCAATTCAATGCAAAATTAAATTCAAAAACATTAAATCCCTTTTAGCGGCCGATTCGGGCCATTGTTCATTCAACATTAATATTTAAACATTAAAATCCCTTTTTAATCGGCCCATCTTGGGCCTATTTGGGCTCATTTTTCAACAAAAAATGTTAAATTGTAACATAATCCCTTTTTATACGGCCTTGGCGATTTGGGCGCTCATTCAACAAAATAAATTCAAAACATCTAAATTGCCCTTTTAATTAAGTAAAAAAAAATAAAAAAACGATGCCTTCGGGCGATCGGGGCTCATTGTTCATCAATTTAAAATTTTAAACATTACGATACCTTTTTGTATCGGTCCTTCGGCCATTGGGGCTCATTTTCAACAATTTAAAACATAAATCCCCTTTATTCGGCCTTCGCAGATTTGGGGCCTTTTTACTATGCCTATTTGAGAAATACATTATGACATGGTTTTGTTATTTTCGGTCAAATTATTGAAAATATTCTCGAAAATTTCCGTCATTTCTTGTTAAAAATTTTTCGAACTATATTTTCTGGAATCACAGCTGAAAATATTGAGAATTAGCCACTTTTTACTATATCAAATATTCAGTATTGAGATAAATCTTGAGCTACCATGTAGTTTAATTAAACCAAACGACAAACTTCAATTTTCTGAGAATTTTCGGATTTTTTTCGAAAGTATTTTCTACGACTGGAAATAAATTTTTTGATGAAAATTCTGTTTGCAGACGTTTAGACGATTTATAAAAAAATGAAAAAAAAATTTCGAATTTTTTTTTCGAAATTTTTTTTCAAATTTTCCGAAAGTCTAGTTATAGAAAAATACTCGAAAAAATTCGGAAAATTCACAAAAAGTTGTAATATGACACCATCTATCTGAGATATGTACCCAAAAAACAGGTACAATAAGTTCACCAAGCGTGTTAATTTGAAGAATAAAATAATTTGTCGGATTCAAATGGCATCCCTTTTTTCTTACTTTTACGTATTTTTTTCTCGAAAAAATCGAGTTTGGAGCCAAAAATCATAATTTTTTCCAAAAAAGTGTGTTTAATTTCATTATAATAAGTGACGTTATCAAATACTACCGATTCTGCCATCTGTTTTATATTAATTAAATAACTGAAAAATCGCTATTATTTTATCACGTGACTACCAAATATTTTTTTTTTTTTCTCATTTTTGCAATTATAATTAGGGTCGGGACTGCCGATTGAGCATTTTCTTTGATATCGCTATTTGGGAGCAAAAAATCTGAGTAGGAATTGATTATTATTTTTTGACAAAAATTTTTTGCAGAAATTTTGGAAAATTTTCATTCTGCTTTGCTGATTGTTCGAAATTAAAAAATAGAAATTTAGCCTAATTTTACACATGGAACATTGTTCTTTGATAAATTCCGATTCCCAGCTTCATAATATGAAATTTTGAAATTCGTGGTCAAAAGACGTTTTTTGGCCATTGAAAGTCGAAAAAAGAGCCAAAATTCTGCATCTAGTACAGGCATTCTTAGGATGATCTGGTAAGTTAATTTTTTCACTAGGCTCGATCGCGTCCACCCTAAATATAATATTCACCCCCAAGAAGTTTCGGAACAATCCACCCATTAATTCTATATGTCGAAATTATTGGTAGACACGCTAGTTATAGGCGTCATTTCGTTCAAAAGTCAGGACATTTTTTAATACACCACAAACTCAAACGTCCTGACAACAAAAGTCCTGACAGTTTCTCAAACGTCCTGNAAAAAATGCCATTATCTGCTTTTATAGGGAAAAATAAACATTTTTCATCAAAAATCATGATTTTTAAATCAAAATTTTTGACTTATTTATAAATTACTTTTGATTTATGAGATATAAATCAAAGCGGACAAAACTATGGCGTAGGCCAGATACTTGTGCATTGTTTTCGACAGCAATAAAAATTGTAGAGACAACTGTGACCGTGTATCACGTGATATGGTACACCTTGCTTTTCTCACTAGTTTTTCTAGAACTCAAAATTAAAATTCTAGAATATGAAATGTCGAATGCAAAAATATGACCTTTCAACTTCCTTATGCAGACAAAATTAAAATTCCAACTGCCTTAAGCTTTCTGTGAACAACATTCAAAGTAGAGCCACAATTGTGGCTCTGGTGCCTTGGCGGAACTTTTTTTTATATGCTCACAAGGGTTAACCTTCCGAGGCATTGAGCTATTTTCAAAAACACCTGTAAATTAAAGAACACAAATTGCAGGTCGCTTCTGAATGATTCATTTTTTGGAAAAAAATTTCTGCAACTGCTGCATTTTCAACTTTTGTCCTGACGGCTCTGAGTAAATTTTTATTTCTTTAACGTCCTGACAAAACGTCCTGACATGTCATGACAGTTTCTCAAACGTCCTAACATTTTCTATATAATGCTTGAAGGAACGGAAGTTGTAGATTGAAATTCGATGTCAGAATCTTGAACACTATTTTCTTGGAGTTAGGACAGAACATCAACACCAGCATAAGGGGCAGTTGGATATGTTGAAATCTGAAACTCAGCCTCATTATTATCAGAAACTTGTGGTATTTCAATCGGTAATTCTTCTGGATTTTCTCGTGGATATAATTGTTGACTCGTTATCTCGAGCAACTGCTAATTCGGCGACGAAATTGACAGTGTTCTGTGAAAGTATTGCCCAAGCTTCACGTTCTGTTTCTTCTTATGCTTCAAGTTCCCAACCATCCTCAATTTCTTGCTAAGGTTGAATCTCAATTTCAACAGGTCTGAATCCAGCTTGCTGCCAGGCAAAAAACACAGTTTTTTTCGAATGATTAAACCACGTTTCATTGGAACGCCATTCCAACTTAAAGCCGATGTTAAGAGATTATTTGTTGAAGACAATAGTTATAAACTTAGACATGTCAGGTGTCAAGCTCGCGAATGAACGTGGGGGAAGTAGTTTGCACTTCGATGGTTCAACAACCTTTGGGCTTGGTGCAATCTGAAAAGACGTTCTGTTATTCACAGAAAAAGCCTTTCTATCAAAGTTGATATTCAGAGCCACCCGACTTAGTAAGGGAATCTCGAAAAGGAAAAATGGTACTGAGTGTTAAGTTGCTAATCATGTAGAGATGTTTGACGAAGTGGTTTTTGAAATCGAAAAGCAAATTAGAGGCTTATTGAGTTTAGCTAGAAGTTGATGGATCGAAAATGATACACCTATAGGAATCTTTCTCAGCACGCGGCAGACGTTTGAGAAAGGAACAAGGATGGCTTAGGCGATTCTTGAACTAGAAGTCGACAATCGAGTAGTGTGATTTAGGACACGGGCCATCAAGGTATGAAGCGTGCTGAGAAAGACTCAATAGCGGTAATGTCGAGATACAATGTTAACACTAGCTACACCAAAAAGCCGCATGAGATTGGTCGCGCCAACAAAAACGTGAAAAAACATGATGAAGTTTCGAAATTAAGTAGAATAAATCGAAAGTCACTATTTAATTGATTGGACTAAAAATATAGGCAGTTTAATAAGTTTTGCAGAACGAACCAAAAAAATGTATAATTGTATGATAAAATAAAGGTTCACTGGCGATGTTGACATTGCTATATATCCAGAATGAAGAATACTAAAATCAAGCAGAATTTACATTTATATTGGTAAGCGGATTTCAAAATAAAGATAAAAATTATTAATGGCAATAAACCTATATACGAAAGAACAAAAATCGATTATAGTTCAAATGGGTTTACAGCTAATGATACAAC
>SCLH01001976.1:20309-46255 GCA_004367855.1 Oikopleura vanhoeffeni | reverse complement strand
TCTTGTTTTTTGCATTGCTAGGACATCAATAGTCTCTGGAGAAAGATTCGATAAATTTGAGGGAGTATACCTTTAAAAAATGTCTATATTTTGCTACGAAGAGTACGTGAGGGGTTTTGAGCAATATAATAATATTTAACAGTGAAATATTACAAATTTACGAAATACAGGGAAAACATATCTCCGGCCAAATATCGCCGAAAAAAATTACGCGATTTCAAGATTTTTAGCTCAAATACCTCCAGTGCTTATGTCGCCGAATGCGCCAATATCATGAATGACGTATTTTATTATAATTTGAATTTAAGACACATGTAACATGTGACATGTTGGACTTTTTTTAAATTGAAAAAAAATCCAAATTATGACGGCATTTCGAACACTGAGGCGTTTTCTATTTTTTTAAAGAAAAACTTACGACGATATTGAGCCTTTCCCCTGTATTTCATTATTTGATTATAATTTCAACTTTTGAATTTATACCGGTTAATTTTTTTTTTTTTTGTGATACTTTAACTTAATACCCCACGGCGGAGGTAAAAAGAAAGCTAGTTTATTGCTCATAGAGACTTGATTAGCGCAAAAATTTGGTGTTTTTATTTTGGTGTAAATTATTTTTTGAAAATACTTTTTTACAGCGCAAACTTTTTTCTAATCGTAGACTTTTTCGCTAGACCACATTATTAGCAAAAAATGACCTAAAAAGCATCAATTTGTTCGGTACGAGCCAAATTTAAATTAATTAATTATAATTTAAAAGCCGATTAAAATTTTCGACGACTAAAATGAATAAGAGAATTTATTGGTTAATAAACCGGTTTAGGGGGGGTTTTTTAGTTTAAAATAATCCACATCATTATGTCCACATTAGTATGAGTAATAATTATATTCGAAAATTTCGATCATTTTTTTTCCTGATCATTTTGCATAAATGCTCATTAAAATTCCTTGAAAAATCCTCCATAAAAGTAATTTTCGTTTTTTTTAATTATAACTTACAGCCTGAGTTTTCTCGTTCACTGCGTTGTTTTATCCCGCAAAAATGGTATAAATCAGACTTAGGTATTGTGGATATTGACCAATCACCATCGAGTATTGAATCGGAATGAAAAAAACAATAAACAAGAAAACTCAGGCTGTATAATTTTTCTTTAATTCAAATTTATTCGTTGGGAACTTTGAAATTGTCAAGGTCTGACCCTACAAGTCTCCAAAAAATCAATTTTGCAAAATGTGAATCCTCTTCATTAAATTCAGTTCCAAGCCATCTTGAAGAAAAATCCCATCCTGATTCTGCCGATGACGTAATATGTTTTGCCAAAGTTGCTTTTTCTGTCCCGACTAATTTTTCTAGAACTCTATCATCTGTGACATACGATTCTGGTCTATGAACAGTCACAGGGGATGCGTATCGAAACATGGTGTATTCAATTTCATTGACTGTTTTGAAAGTTACGGATCGGCTCGATCGCCACCAAAAATATTCGATTTCAATCGGAACAAAAAATTCGTTGATAATATCGTGACAATTTAATGAAGTGCTACTTAATATATCAGATGGATTTTCTTTGCATTTTATGTAGAAATCCCATACCATTCTCGCAAAAAATGGTGGCTGTGATCTAGAAAATTTGAATGTTATTTAAGGTCAAATACAGTATTTATTGTGGGCAGCGTTTCAGATGGCGGCGTAGGTTTAAGTTATTCAATACAGAAAATGAACTTTCTGGGACCGCTTGGAACGATCCCACAATTAGTAATGTAGTAAGCAAAAAGTCAAAAATAATAAGTTTTCATTCAAATGAATTTGTTTAATTTTTTGAAATAAGTAATTTATCGTACTGAACATTTTAAAGAAATTAAATAAAGAATTCCAATATGCGAAAATGAGTTTCGTTTTGATAGGATAGGAATTTTTTCATTAAATAGATTAAAAAAATTATCACCGATGAAATTGGCAGTCATTTTTAAAGTAATCAAATTTATTGTACAATACAAGTTGTAATAAATCTCAGATTTTCTTATAAACGTAGTATAAGCCGAAATTAGCCTTTTTTATATTTTTCTTGAAAAACCTTCGAGATTATAAGCTTATTTTAAAATGAATTCATGCCAACTTAAAAAAAAAGTCCGAGTTTTATTGGGTCACCTTGGTCTAATGCAAAATTTCGTTTTCCCACATAAATGCATTACTTGCGGTTTTTATCTCATAAAACAGTCTAATTAAATAGTTCGTTTCTAGATGAACTTTGCTCATAAAATATTTACCTTGTCTGATAATAAATTCGATTTCCATTTGGAATATGAGAAAATTGTGATATAAGATTTTTAAAATTTCTTAAAATGTCATAAACTGTTTGATAAAGTTCAGACACCAAAAGACCGCGAACGTGCCAGTAAGAATCCCAATAATACATTTCACGAAATCGCCCTTCTGAAAATTATTTTTGCTCATTGCGCAATAATCAAAGAGAAAGTAACTTACCGGGTCCAGTTGGAACGATAGTTGGGTATTCAAGCGGCACAAATGTATACTTGAGTCTGGATTATAATCAATGACCAACATATATCGCTTTATCACACTTTTGTTATTTTTGGGTCCCTGATTGGCAAACATAGTGTGTTGTTAAGTAGGAGAGTCCAGAAAGTAACAAAAGTGTGATAAAAGGATATGGAAAATTATACCCATTTTAATGCCCGAGTCCTAGAAAAATTTCATGCATCAAATTTTTTTACAAAACATACATGAGTTATTTGATGAAAAAACCATACAATATACGTAGATTAAATCGTTGGTCGTACTTTTTTCAGAAACATAATACAGGGGGAGGCCAATATCGCCGGCTCAATATCGCCGAATGTGCTGAAATCGCCGAATTTAACCTAATTTAACCAATATCACGATTTTTAGCTAAAATAATGTCTGTTCCCATATCGCCGAAAGTGCCCAATATCGCCGAATTTTCCGAAATCGCCGAATTTTTTTGACGATTTAGTATCGCTCAAATTCTCTTGTATGCCATCACGCATCGAATTCATGACCATGCACGCGTCACTGTCAAGGATTTAATGCTCCCCAAATTTCTCTAACTCAACTTTTACTTTGACTGGCGTTTGAATGACGTAATTCGGAATTCTACGCATTCGTTGGTGCATTCACGTCAATTCATACTGCTATGCCGTGAACCCTCCTTAATAAAATTGAAGAATTGTTTGAGCATATGACGTCAATCTTACAACGCCTACGGCGTGTTTCGAATATTTTCTCTGACAACGACATAAACTTAGGTTTTTGGTTCCCGCAATCGCCGAACCAGTGGCCCAATAATCGCCGAAAGTCCTTCCAATTTTATTCAAAAAACACTTCACAGCAGATCTGTTCAAGCAAATGCCGTAGGTGGCATGAAAATTTTCTTTTCGCGTCTTTCACGTCCTGCGTAGTCCAACTTGTCGTTTGAGATGATATAATCTTTAAACTCAGAGTTCAGACGCGTTTTCATATAAATATTATAATTTGTGATAAAAAAATTGTATTAATTTAAACGTTTCCGGCATAAGAAGTCATCCTAAAAGTGAGAAAAAAGTCGATTAAAGATTGATTTTCTGCGGATTGCAATATAAATTCAAAAATACATTCGAATGCATTAATAGGATACGTTGATTAAACTTACTTATAACACACTGATACCGGAGGAGGCCGCCAATACTATATTGGCAATACCCTTACCTGGAAGATGATATTTCTAGTTTGGCTCTAGTACATTATGTACGTAAAAGTACCGCAAGTGTACCGAGACGCAAGCGAGAAAATATCTATCTTTTTTTACATGCTCTTTTTCTTTCCCCCTCAGTCGAAAGGAAATATGCGCCCGAAATTTTGTTTTGACCAAGAGCGTTCGAAATGACAACATAATTTGTTTTTAATGTCATAATGAGTTTTACCATAGATTTAAATGAAGTAAAATATCAAAATGTGTGGAATTTTACCAAACACGATCAAAAAAGTGGATGTCGGAAATTTTATCTTCAAATATGACGTCATTCATGACGCAGTCAGAGTAATTTGTAAAAAAAACTCAAACGCTCATTCAAGTCGGCAATATGGGCACGGACAGGAATTTAGCTAAAAATTAAATAGCATTTATTTTCACCGATATTGGCAAATTCGGCGATATGGAGCCTTTCCCTGTATAATACCTTAATATTGAAAATTGTTTAAAATCAGGCCTTATTCGGATTATCAAAAACATCTTGACTGGTTTTTCTACTAAGAGCTTTCCAAAGTTGATTTAGATCGTTACCGAAATCTTTAAGTTCTTTGTCAGCAATTCCGGAAAGAAATTTTGGCGTTTGATTAATCTCCAAATCAAATTGTTCAAATTCTTCTCCAGCTTCTCCAAAGTAATTATCGATGAAATTGTTCAAAGTTGTTTCGTTGTGATTTTCAAGTGACAGAAACGCATCAAAAATTTCGTCTTCCGTAAACTATGAAATAATCATTATGTATGAATGATTAAGTCCCAAATTTTGTTAATGATTATGATTTTGGCTATTTAGACTGAAATTGCAAAATATTGAGATTCCAACAAAAAGTATTTTCTACGTCGGTCATTAAAACTTTGGAGAAATTGCATCGGCTAAAATATTTTTATGTGCTTTTAACTAATACTGGCTTATTTATAAAGAAAAAAATCCAGAAAATTTAACAGAAAGAATAAGAAAATGTTTGCTCTTTGGCGCTAAAATGGAGTTTTATGATTTGACAATAGTTTATATTGTACCAATAAATACCAATTTCTGAAATAAATACTTAAGATTAGTTTGATATCAGGAACGTATGATACGTTACGTATCATGAATTTCGAAAATAAATAAATTTATTCTCATATTTTAGAATTAATTAAATGTAATTTATTTCTTAGATAAAGGAAAGTACATATAATTTCAAAAAAAATAAGTTTTATTTTGAATAAAGTGCTAAAATGTATAAATTCATTTCTTCAAAGTTTATACAAATATAGCATGTCACATTTTAGTTTGCGATCTTATTGTTTTGGTTGAAACGGATTGACACCGTTTATTGGTCAATAAGAATTTAAATTTTTAAACATCTACGTGTTTGTAATTCCAAAAGTTTCGATCGACGAAGGTAAGCCTAACGAAGTTAAGCGAACAGAACGACCACAAGCAAAAATGTGACATTCTGTATAAATATAATTCAAAATAAATTTAATTATTATCATGTCAATAAAAAACCTTTAACTTTTTAAAATATATAAAAATACAATAATTTTTAAAATGAATAAGTTTTAAATCAAATTCTGTAATAAAATAAATAAAATTATCAATTAATTTGAAAATAAATACAAATTTTATTTCGAAAATGCATAAAAGTATTATCGATTTGAAAGAACAATAAATTTCGAAAATTATTCTTCAAATAAATAAAAAACAATTGATTTTGATGTGAATAACGCTTTTTAACACTTTTTGCCGAGTTCAACCCACTCCAAAATTGGACCAAGACTTTCTCGAATGTGCCGTTTTCCTACTCAGACGGCTAAACAGCCAAGAAGTGGGTGTAAAAGCAGAAGAAGTAAACAAAGTTTTTCTCCGCTTTTTAAACGGTAGAAACCTCATCGTTCGAAGTTCATATTGTATAAACTGACTCGAAACTGACCCGAAAATGAAGTTAACGAATTTCCGACAGTTCAATTTCAAATATTAACATTTACAATTTGAAAATTTCAATGGTCATTTTTATAAATTTTCATGAGTAAGAAACGGTAGATTGGTTAAATAGCGGTGATAAAAAGAAAGTGTCATGAATAAGTCATCCCACGTGCTCAATTTTTTGAAATTTGATATATCTGTGTAGCCGTCTTGGTAAAAACAATGATTTTGAGAAAATTTACACTGTAATTGGAGAAAAAATAATTATTTATAAACTCACATTCGCATTAATGGATAAATCAACGTATAACTTCAAGTCATCAGGCCAAAGTAAACTGCCAAATGTTAAAATAAATTATACATCATATTGTTATTATAGGCTTAAAACTTTATCTATCGTTTGAATACCTACTTTTCACCCTACTTTTCAAATTGTCACATTTTTTTCTCCGGGCAGGTAGACAGCCAAATTTGAAAAAAAAGTAAGATTTAACAGAATTTTTCCGATGCTTTGAAGTTATTTAAACTTAATTTACAAAGAATATTTTTCAAAATAGGCATTCTATTATTGATAAATTAAGTTAAATTTGTATCAAATTGCTTTTACGTGTTAACTATTCTATATTGTACTAAATTTTCGGACCAAATTTGCAAAAATTTAACTCTGCAAAAATATTATTGAGAGAGCTTAAACCGCCTTAAGGGGATTGTGGGTGCAGTAGTTATTTCGACCACGGTCTAAAATTCGGTATTATTTTTCTTGTATCCGACCATCCAGCACACGAGAAATTGATTGCAATTAAAAAAAGTTCATTACTATCGAATACTAGTTCTAGAATATCGGATTTGCTTGCAAAAATAATTATTTATTTAAAATTATAGACATAGGATAGTCTCAAATTCACGAAGAATAATAATCACAGCGAAAAATAACATTAAATGAAAGTATTCAATATTATAATTGTTAAGAATTATTGCTCCTTTTTCAATATTTCAATTTTCATCCCAAATCAATGGAATAATGGCGCGCATTAAATCAGCATGAAAATAGTGATTGCGAGAAATATAAAAAAAAATTATTAAAATTTTGCCTTGGTTTAAAAGTTTAATAGGATAATAGAGAAGAATTTATGAAAAAGAGAAAAGAAATCGCTATGTGCCGTTCGTAGGTATACTTTTTTTGGTAAAATAATCTTCATTTGCCTATTTAACTATAGCAAGGAATTTTCAAAAATAATTTTCGGCGAATTAAGATGAATTTATAAATATGCTTGGTTTAAAATTGTAGAAAATTTTTTTTTGATCAATAATATCGGCATTATGTGATTTTTGGATACGTGGATATGACGGTATACTTCAATGAAAAGAAATACCAGCAATTAGGTTTTATGCATTTAAAGGTTGATTTGATAAATTTTCTAGAAATGAATCAGTTTTTTGACTTCTCAAGTTACGGACTACAATATACAATTGGAAAATAAACGTTCACTCAATTCTCACAAAGATAATTTGAGTTTTAAAAACGCCTTATTTTTCCCCAGCACATTACTGGAAGCACCCACAATCCTCTTAAGGGAGTACTGGTCGCATTTAAAGATTCGGACATGAAATTTTTCCAGATTAGTTTTAAAATATTTTTTTCTGAAAATATGGAAAATTACAAGCATTTTGGTACTCGTTTCATTTTGATACATGGCTAGGAAAGCACTTTTTGATGAGTTCAAAATATTTCGTATGAAAAAAGTTGAAATTTCTTTGATTTTTGGAAATTTAAAACACGATTTACAGAAAAACGAGTCAGAAATTTAGACAAAACTTAACTTGGTGTTTTGCACAGACTCTTCAGCTGCACATATGATCTGGGTTTCGAATGTGTGACTTTGAAATCCAGGGAGGAGTAGTATTTTTCCCCGAGGCACTCAAAATAAGGCCAAAAAACAGAGCAAATCAAGAGTTTTTAAAAAAACTCAACTTGGTGTTTTGCTCACGTTCTGTCCGGTTTATTTGAGTCATAATTTTTGAGTTATAATTGACTCATAAATCATTGTTGTACCCTAAAACTCAGAGAGGAGTAGGCTTTTGAAGTGAAAATAGTGCCACTTTTGAAAGGTCGTTCCTGATTGGTCAGCCAATCAGAGGCCTTCGATTTGTTTTGTGAAAGCAAGATTAAATATTCAATTAGCCCTAAACTGAAATACATATGTTCGTGCTGTTTCTAAGTACTTCATTGAGGCGACGCTGAAAACCCTGTTTTTGGCCTTAAAATGCGACCAGTACTCCCTTAAGATTTCAAATGCGGCAATTTTTTTTCTTATGATCAAATCTACCTTGTGTTAAAAAATAAACTCAAAATTGTCCATGAACGAACTTTTTACTATACCACTCGGAGGCCCACCGCTAAAGCGTTAGTTGGATACGCATCTCTGATTGGCTCAGATTTGGCTTTCTCTGCAAAAACGATGAGTAAAAGTTAGCGCAGACAGATCACCGCGAGTGGACCGTAGTGTGACATCATTTTAATTTTTAACAAGTTTCTAGATAACATTATTCACGAATGTTTAAGGGGTAGCAGCGATGTGACAGACTGGCGTCAATTTAATTTACGAAAATAATTAGTTGGTTTATTTTTTTGTGCTATTATCGTTAGCTGAACTACAATAAATTTGTATCAGCTCATAAAAATCTTTTTTTATCTAATTTAAGGAACGATTTAAGTTCAAACTTGTATTTATAATTTCGTAAAATTTTCGAAAAAATCAAAGCATATAAAAATTTTAAGCACTTTTTGTCCAAAATTTTTTCTGATAAATTTTATGAAATCTGTGAATAAAAACGAAAAAAATAGCCACTATGACTTTTTTCATGCATGTTTACCTATTTTCTGACTGCTGTTTTGAAAAATCATGAAATATTTATTTGTCATTTGTGGTCGACTTTTTAGAAATATTATGAAAAATTTTCGCAATCAGGTCCAAAAATTTTGATTGTTGTTTATTTAAAAAATTAAGCCAAATCACATGTGAAATTTTATAAAAATCTTTTTGATTTCTATATTCAATCGATGGAAAGGTCAAGCGAATATTGTTTCTGAACTACTGATAACATTTACAACACTGTGCTTGTGACAACCGGTTTGTGCCATTTGGCACGCAATTTATATAAATTTAATTTTTTTGAAAAAATCAATATAAAATTGCGGGTGTAATATGCTACTTTACTTTTAAAAGTCAAAACATTTTTTAATATTTAAACTCAATTGAAGGTCAATTTTTTTACCTAAAAAGCTGTTTTTCTCTATTTTTTATGGAAAAAAAACTTTCATATTAGAGATTTTTTTAGAGAAATTTTTTCATGTGGATAATTATTCTCCCACTAATTAGTGCATTACACCCGAAAGTGTCTGAAGTTTATAAGTATCGCCTTTCAAAGAAATCCCACATCGGGTCAAGTTGGAATTGGAGTTGTAATTGAAAAGTGGGTTTTGATATTTTCACAGATACTTAAGAATGTTGAGAAATTAAAAATTGGTCGTTTGCAAGAATGAACACTTTTATTGGAGATAAAAAAATAAAATAAAAATTTTTCACATTTTTTTCTTTCATAAATCAATCCGAAAAAATGTACCAATCTGCCACATCGCTGCTACCCCCTTAATATGAAATGACCCTTTCTTATCTTGATAATGATAGTACAATAAAAAAACGAAACGTTGATAAGAAATGAATAATTTTTTTTTGATATTGTAAGCATTTATAACCAATCCTTTTTTGCATAGTTTCCAAAACCGGTCCATGGCAGAAAATTTTGCTATCACATGGTAAAGTACACAAAATCTCTTGCACCCGAGCAAAAATATAAAAGTATTTGAATATCATTGATAAAAATTCTTGAATTCTTCATGAATTTTATATTAAAATCGTGATTTCATAAAATTTGCGAATGTCGTAGTTAAACAAATATGTTAATTAAAAGTAAATATAGTACCAAGAACTTCGCAAAACAACAAAACTGTAATATAATACAGCAATTTGACTGTCTACAAATTCACAATTGAAAGCAAGGAACAAATAAAAATTGTGATCAAGGAACGTCACTCGAGGAAATCAAAATATATTTTCAGCGCATATTTGAAATGCATCTTCTCGATCTGATAACTTTGAAATCAGCTACCCCATGAAAAAAATCCGTTTTTTTTTAAATATCGCCAAATATTAAAGGTTGGCGCGAAAGGTTTAGCGCTATAATCGACATATTCTAGCCACTTTTGCATGGATAGTTAGCGTAGTGGTAACGCATTTAGTCTAGACTCAGTCATCCGGGTTCGATTCTCAGACTACCCTACCATTTTCAAATTCTAAGGAACTCCTTATCCAGTATCTTCATTGAATAAAGCGTATTCTCAATAATATATTTTATTTCAATTTAAAAATTGGTTTTATTGACATGTTTCGCGTTTTGCGTCTTCAGAATGAAAATAAAATTGCAGAATTTTTAACAGAAAAGTTTTTTGGGTCGAAAAGAAATTTGACGAATCGGGCCTTAGTTTCGCTAAATTAATTTATTGTCATGAATAACGGCACATTCGCTAAAACCGGCTAAAAATAAAATAGGGATCAGATCGTTGAACTTTCAAAACATTGAATCGTTAGGCTCACAAATAATCGGATCGGTGAGTTCTCAAAAAAACCCAATCTGATTAAATTATGCCGAGCCCTGATTTTGAAACATGGCACAGTACCATTGGCGCAAATAAAATAATCATTTTTAATCTCGATATAATAACCCTGAATTGAATGGCAGCAAACTCTATTTGCCGCGCTGTAAAAAATAATCGGTTGTTGATATTGGCTGATTATTTTATTAACATTATTTTCTTCTTCGGGAAAATTTTTCAAAAAAACCGCCATAATATGCTTAATTGAAATGAGAATGATTCTGTCTATTGAAAGGTTATTTTAAACATGTTTGTTATTTTTGAACCATCTCCCAAATCGAACTATCAATTCATGCTGATTACTGGGTGATCGTTATTTAACCCTTCGAGGCATATAGCCTTTTGAAAGGCTAAAGCCACTTTAAATCAGCCAAAAATGATATAAAAAATGATCGCAGAAACTTCTCTTTATAACACATTTTCAAATTCAACAATGTGAATCTAAAAATATTTCAGAATAATTTTCGGATACTTGGTTCAAATTTTATGACAAATTGATTAAAAGACGATTTTTCGCTTAAGTTTTACTTCCGAAAAAATACTTTTTGATCCAAATTTCAAATAAGCCAGTTTTTAGAAGAGTGTTTTGAGTACAATTTGCAAGAAAAATTAGCCTTCTGGACATATCTGGAGCAAAAATATTATTTTGATATAAATAAAGATAAAATGATATGTTTTTAAAAAATACATAATTTGTGAAAATCATGCCAGAATGGTACTCTTATACCATATTTGCCTTAATATTGTAATAATAATCTAATAATTTTATTAATTAAGGGGGTAGCGGTCGCAAAATGGAACTTTTGTACTCCAATTTACCGGAATACAAAACTTTTGAGAATAGCCATTTGGTCGATCTATCAAAAATAATTTATCAAAGAAATTTTTGACCGACCCTGGTGACCACAATGCAGCAAATTCTAGAACACCTTATCAAGTTCCAATATCTATCTCCTCCTAGAGCTCGCATACGATTTCACTCAAACTTGGCATGAACCACGGAAAGACTCATGGTTGTAATTTTATGGCGCGGGTTTTTAGAATTCCAAACTTGTTTTTTCTAAACTGCGAAAAACCGCCTAATTTCAAGGTTTTCGCTATTTAAAATTTATCTCCTCTAGGTTACATTTCAGAATGCAGTATAAATTTGAAAAAAGATGGAAAAATATGTTTTTGTTATTTTGATGTTGCAGAATTTTCAAATGTTATTTTGAATTCTAGAAAATCGCATTTTAGTAAACCGGAAGTCAAATCTTGGAAAATGAAAATCGTCCGATTTAGTCAAAAGTACCACCAAATTTAAGCTTGAGTTTCACTGATTAAAAAATCTGCTTACAACTTTTTGATATTTTGAGTTTTTTTGGTCGGAAAGTGGGTTTAAATGTTTTCCAAAAAAATGCTCCGAAAAATTCGGAAAAAAATTAAAATTACGAAATTTTTTTCTTTATTTTGTTTTTAATAAGTTTATGCTTTCTGATTATTCCCTAGCGATTTCGTGCTATTTTAACATCCCAAAGTACCCTAAAAAGAGTGCGACCGCTACCCCCTTAAATCGAGGAAACGTACAATTTTTACCTAAAAAACGTGATTTTTTTTATGAATATTTTGAACTTGTTTGGAAATATTTTTTGATTTCCAACAGATATAGTCAATCAGACAAACGTAATGAGTAAAACAGAGCACTGCGCAGTTATTCAGATAAATATAGATTTCCTGGAGCCTACCATGAGGTAGCATCACGTGGTTTAATTCACCTTGCTTTCAAACTTTTTTTTCTAGAATTAAACATGAAATTTCTAGAATATGACATTTTTATTTTAAAAAATTAACTCTTCAACTTGATCATAAAGGAAAAATTGTTTATCTTCTAAGAGTTTTCTGTAAACAACGCTCAAAGTATAGCCTCCTGAAAGGCTTTTATGCCTCGACGGAACTTTTTTTTATATGCTTCGGAGGGTTAAGGGTTTTTTAATTGATTCGGAAGCTAACCCATTACAAAAAATTGAATGCAACAAACATTTAATTTCTACAATGTATGGATTTCGAAAAACAGCCTCCGTCGGTTACTCCCTTAAAGGGGTACCCGACGGAATATTTTGCGCTCATTCAGGGCCAATTTTAGAAGTGACTCAAAAATGTTTTCAAAACTGGAAATATAATTTCAGACAATTTGAAATTCATTGGTGGTATTTTCAAAGCTCTACCTAAACTAAAATACTTTTTTCGGAGTTTTAAATCAGCGAGGCGATTTAAAAAAAAGAGAAAAAAAATATTTTGAAAAAAAAACAAAAATCACTTTGTTATTATTAGAAATGACTCAAAAAAATTTTTCAAAACTGTATACACAATTCAGACAATTTGAAATTTATTAGTGGTATTTTCAAAGCTCTATGTAAACTAAAAAGTACTTGTTTCGAAGTTTGAAATCATCAAGGCGATTTAAAAAAGAAAGAAAAAATATTTTATTTTGAAAAAATACTTTACGAAATCACTCTTGTTATTATTTCGACGTACTTAAGTTAACTTGGTGTCAAGAAGGAATTTAAAGCTTTTGAAAACATGTACACATATGTATAAAATCAATCTGAGTTAACTTACATTTTTGAAAACTCTTTTTTTAAATCATAATATAAGTGAGTTCATAAAATTTCGGAGATTAAAAGTACATTTAACCAAAAGTCTGTGCGGTGTATTGTTTGTCTCCAGCGCGCCCTCGAAAACACCCTTTATACCGTCGGGTACCCCCTTAAGTGCTTCAACATACGCATCGCTCGAAACCACTTTCACGATGTGTATTGCATTTTCGATTCTTTGTAATTTTGAATGCTTTTGATTTAACAGTTCTCTATCTTTTGATGCTAAAATCATTTTATTGTATGTTTATAATTGAGATAAAGCAACATTTTCGAAGCAAAATTGGTGATCTCAGAAATCAGCATACGGTTTTGAACTTGAAGCAATTTCTTTCAAATCAAATTGCTTTAGTCGGAAAATAATATAAAATCATTATTTGTGTCAAAATTTTTGGTATATGGATCACCCGCCCTCAGAGTACAAATCCTAAATATTTGAAAAATGCGAAATCTGAACATTTGATTGGTTGATCTTTTCTTAATCTGACTAATNAAATCGGCCTATTTCGCAATCAAGGGTTTTGATTGGGCGCTAATATCTTGCGTTGTTTGTATCATTCAAATATTTAGGATTTGTACTCTGAGGGCGGGTAATCCATATCCATCGACTACGTCAGAAAGTTTGATTAAACCTAGTGAAAAAAATCATATCACTCCTGATTAGTTAAGAAACTTTATGTTTATGTTTTGACATCACAAGAGTGAAACGTCTACAAATTTTTACTTACATATAATAAAAATATTTATACGACAAAAAAATTACATTTATTTTTTTAAGTTATAAAACGACATTTTTAAGTTTAAACATTACGAAAGTAGCGAAACTGAATACAAAAATTTTATTCTACCATTACAAATATTTTTAGTACGTAGATTGATGCATTCATTGCAAGAGAGGTATCTAAAGATTTGAGAACAAAACTTTTAATTCAAATTATTCTCAATTCTAGAACAATCGAACTGGCCCAATAAAAAGCTTATTTTTGTTGCTTGTTGAATAATATTTCGGCGGATGTGGCCCTCTTTGTTCTAGAATCCGAAAGCATTCAACATTAATCATTCAAATGACAATTTTATTTGGTCAATGAATACTGAGGCTTGTATGACAAGATTAAAAATGTGTTTTTGCCACCCCAAGTATAAGAATTAGTTATTTAAAGGGTTTTACCGATTTCTCAAATTTCAGTCTCTACAGAGAGATTTGCCAAATAGGGACAAATCTGAATGACCTTAAACATGCAAATAAACTTAACGGAAAATTATCCGAATACCATAATTTGAGTATGAACCTGTACTATAACTGGCCCGTTCATACTCGAATTCATCCAGCGGAATGTCGTAAAAAATTATATTTTGTACTTGATTTTTTTTACGAGACTTTAACTACATAATAAATTATTTTACAAGAAGAAAAAAAACGGAGTAGACATTGATAAACTTAAATAAAATAACCTTCATACAAAAACAGGGGGTTGACTGTCATGAGTAAAGTATTCTTGAATACATCATGTTATTTTTTGTCTTTCTTGTTTGAAAGATAATCATAAATTTAGAGGAATGATAAATCACATTATGTTGTGATAATAATTAAACATACATTTTATATGCCTTTTATATCCCCTAGATTGCGTAGCACTACTCCTTTTAACGTGAGTTTTTAACGTTGTGGCTACGCAATCTAACCAAAAGTGATAAATGGGATATCACATTATTGAGTTTTATTAACTGAATCACTTTCATACTATTTCTAATCTTATCAATGTTGAATTTGCATAAAAAAGATTTATCTAGGGAGTTTCATTTTGCAGGCACAGCCTAGTACCATCCACTGTAGTACCTATTCCAGGAAACGGCTGATCAAAATTCAAAAAATATTTTTGAACTCATTTCAAAAGGCTTATGAGCAAAAATTGGGCCGGGTCTTGAACTCATGGTCACTACCGCTATAACGGAAAAAACCGGTTAAATCTTAAATTGTCGGTTTCTCGGTCATTGAAGATGATATAAGCATGATTTTTTCACCATTCGGCTTCAAATTTTCTATGCAATATTTTTCGGGGTCACATTTTGTAATATGACCCCAAAAGGTCAAATTTGAAATATCACCCCACAAGGTCAAATTTGAAATATGACCCGCATGGGGTCATATAACATTGCATATGAAAAGAAATTTTATCACAATTCCGAATGTATAAAAATTATTTTTTTAATATGTAATATGACCCAATTATGACCCAAAACAAGAATTTTACCATTTATAACTTGAAAACTTGATATCCAGGGGGTTCAAGACCCGGCCCAATTTTACTCATAAGCCTTCTCGAATGAGTTCAAAAATAATTTTTTAATTTTGACCAGCCGTTTCCTGGAATCGGTACCACAGTGGATGGTACTAGGGCGTGCCTGCAAAGTGAAACTCCGTCTAACTAAAGATTTTTTATTTAAACAACTGTTTTTCTGAAAAAAATTAGGTTTTTTGCCTATATTGCCAGTAGTTAACTCAAATAAAGCGTCTGACCTAGAAAATTGATATAATTGCCGTANTATCCTAAAATATTTTTATTTTCTAGATCAGGTTCAATTATAGAAGTTTCGTAGAGCGAACAAAATATCGTCGCTAAACTTGGTGAAAGTTTTGAACCCATTGAGCAACCTTGGGTTTGTCTAAATAATCCGTTTAGTGCTTCAAAACTATTAAAGTCACAAAGAACAGATTTGAAGAATTTTTTTAATTTGTCACGTGACGGTGGTTCTACTGGTCTTTTAATCAGCTCTTTGTTAATTTTAATCAATTTTGAAGTTTCTGGAAAGTATTTTGTCGGATCTACGTAAATAATATCTAAAATATGCAATTTTGCTCATAAGCCTTCTCGAATGAGTTCAAAAATAATTTTTGAATTTTGACCAGCCGTTTCCTGGAATCGGTACCACAGTGGATGGTACTAGGGCGTGCCTGCAAAGTGAAACTCCGTCTAACTAAAGATTTTTTATTAAAGCAACTGTTTTTCTGAAAAAAATTAGGTTTTTTGCCTATATTGCCAGTAGTTAACTCAAATAAAGCGTCTGACCTAGAAAATTGATATAATTGCCGTATGAAATTTCGCACTAAGGAACAACTGTGAAAATTGAGATTATATTTGAAAATCAATTCACACCTTTTTTGTCAATTTTTTTTTGTTCAAATTTCCATGTGCATCTTTTCACTATGCTCAATCTGAAAATATGCAATAAAACTGAATTTAACTTCCCACCCTAATATAGGGTACGATGCAACTCTACTCGGTTTTTACTTTTCGCTCGAAAATAACTTAAAGGACGTTTTTGTGTGAGAGCAAAATAGTGTTTATTGCGGCGGTTTGAATAAAGAACACGAAGGAAATAATTGGAGTTAATTACTGAGAAACAGGTTTAAATAAAAGAACAAATTATAAAATTTAAGATATTTAATCCGAATCAGAATATTCGGGTAAGTTAGTTTGATCGGGATTTTCGATAAATGAGAATTGAATTTGAATTTTGTTTAAAGTTCCAATTTGATACGCCGTAGAAACGGCTTCAGAAATTTGCTCATCGAGAGAAAGATTTTTGTAAATCTCGTAAATTTCTTCGANCTCCCAGAGGAAATTTCAGTAATAAAAATTTTGAATTCTAGCTGAATAAATATAACCAGATGTAAAGTTTTGTGTACAAAATCTCCCATGAAGCAAAAGTGTTACGAAATGATCTCCCAGGGATTTTTCCGGAAATCATTCACGTTAATTGAAGCCAGATGCGGTTAAATGAGCCCCGAGTAAATCACTCTTTGCTCTCTCACAAAAACTCCCCTCGCCTCGCCCCCCCTCGTGCTCAAATTTATTTTCGAGCGAAAAGTAAAAAACCGAGTAGAGTTGGCCGCATCCGCTAATATAGAACCCAAATGATCTTATAATATTTCTTAATTTTCAGCAGAATATTTTGTTTGTATTTTAACATTTTAAATATGTTTATATGAAATTATTTGGTCGCTGGAATAATGACAAAAACGATGCTTACTTTGAAATAATATTAATAAACAATTCCTGCGAAGACGGTTCATAGTATCAGTGCTTCTAAAACAGGTGTAAAATCTTAAGTTTCGAGAATGGAAATTTATATTGCTAAAAGAATAAAAAATTAAACATGTTTTTACTATTTTTTTTTCATATAATAAATATGGTGGCTGCTATTGATACTAAGAAAAGATTCGCAGTTAATACAAACAGCTTCAAGACTATTTCCCAGCAATTTGTGAGTTTTATTGAAAATTTAATTCGAATAAATCAGTAATTTTGAGTGCATTTTGAAAAAATTATCAAAGTGAACTTTTAGCGATTTAGGTTTAAAATTCGGTATTGATATTTAATATTCTATATTCTTATCACAATCAGGCGAGATAAATAATTTTAAAACTTATTTTATTTATAGAAAATTTTTCGTCGATAGTAAAAGTCCGTCTGGATGAGGGTTTATGATATATTTTAGTAATAAAACTTCGAAAATTTAAATTTGACAAATGATTCCTTACTCAATTTCTAAAAAATTCGACCAGAATATACAATAAATCGGAAGTTAAGAATTTTTTAAACCTCTCTCCATAAAAATTGTAATCGATTTTTTATACCTCAACTTGAGGTGATATTGCTCTGAGCGTCATTATAGCTTGAGGTTCTCTGTATATCGAGAAACTTATTTAAAAATCATCTCAAAGTATTGTGTTTGACAATTGTCAAGGAATTAAAGCCTCAATTAAATACATTTCGAAAGACTCTCAGTTGGTTAATTCTAAAATATAAATTTATCACAATTTCATTTTTAAAATTAAAATTGAGGGACTCATTTCAAAATAGCTCATAAAAATTTTACGTCAACATGAGAGCGTTACCAATCAGGGCCTTACCATATCAGAAGGCAAAAAAGACTTTCTTCATAATATCCCTTTAACACCTTTTGCTTTATCCAGGATGTGCGGGCTGAAAATCGGCCTCATGAGTGGCTAAGAGGGGTCTTAGGAGTGTTAGGTTGGCTCCTTCAGTCCGCACATCCTAGATTAAGCAAAATGTGTTAAAGGGATATCGAAGTTTCTACAACCGAATTAACGAGATTAAGAGACTAACTAAGAGATTAACGACCATTGCAAAGTCATTCATCATTTCTGACGAGTGATTTAAAACCAGTTAAATGCGAGTTAAAACAAGAAATTTTTAAAATTAGAAAAATTTAGGAAAATTTTTTTTCGTTTAATTTTCTTACGTCTTTGTTAGATAATTCTTAATTTTGACAAAATTTTTAATTCTCACAAAATTCCTAATTTTGACAACATTTTTAATTTTGACAAAATTCTTAATTTTGACAAAATTCTTAATTTTGACAAAATTCTTAATTTTGACAAAATTCTTAATTTGACAAAATTCTTAATTTGACAAAATTCTTAATTTTGACAAAATTCTTGATTTTGACAAAATTCTTGATTTTGACAAAATTCTTGATTTTGACAGAATTCTTGATTTTGACAAAATACTTTATTTTGACATAAATGTATCCGTTTTTTCTAGAACTAAAAAAAATGGAGCAATAAAGTTTCTTGTGTCCAATTAGTGGACGCCACTTTAGTCAGATGAATATGGAAATATCAGATGAGCAGGCTATAAAATGCTCAAAAAAGTAGCCTCGAGCCGTATTTAATTTACTTTTAAAGCAATTATTTAGATTGAAGAACTGAAACTGGTGCAAGGTGACGTGAGTGAAATCCGTGCTCGGGTCTGGACGTTCGAAAGCAAAATCAAAGATAATAACCTTAAAGTTGAAAGTATAAACCATTACAAAGAGCTAGTTCACGGAGCTTGGAACGAGGCTATCGAGCTTAAATCAGATGTTTCGTCCGTGAATAATACTTTAGAAGAAACTATTTCAAAACTTGAAAAGGAATCTGAAGAACGTGAAAATACAGATAATTTACTCATGGAGCTTTTTCAATCCGTTCTTACAATTCTTTCAAATGACGTGACAACCATTCAAAATCTAGAAAAATCATCCAAAGAAGTTGAAGGGGCAAATGTAAAAATTTTAGAATCAAAAATTCGGAAAGAAATGGCCTCTACACGAAAACTTCTAGATTCGCACTCGAGCCAGTTGACCAATCAAAAGGCACAATTTTTAGAATATACCAAAGTAGAAGAACAATTAAACAACATTGAATTTCGACTGGCTCTCGAAATGGCAAAATCTGAAAATTTAACGAGAACTATTCAAGGCAATCACGATTTGGTCGGAAGGTTTGCAAAATTTGATGAAAATATTTTGGCGCCAAAAACACCAAAATTGAATATCACAGAAATCAGCTCAAAAATTTCGGTTATGATCGAAAAGTTAAAAACTGAAATAGACGTTTCAATTTTTAATCTGACAGAAAAAACAGAAAAAAATAATAATTCTACCCATAATCTCTCAACTGAATTCGCAAAAATTGCTGAAAATCAGACAGAACTCTGGAACCAAAATGAAAAGCTGGAAAATAAATGTTTGAATATTTCAGCTGAAATTTACGAAAATAAAAACGTGACAGATTCAGAGTTTGGAGAAGTCAGATTTGAAATCGAAGAATTATTTAACATCACAAAAATTCAAGAGGAATCTATCGCAAATATGTCATCTCAAATTTTTGAGCTCGAAGCTCAAATATCTAATCTAACCGAGCACATGTTCGTTATCGAATCCGAAAAATCCGCTGAAAACAATGACATAATTCTAGAACTTCAAAAAACTGTCGCTGCTCTAAAATACGGTTATGATATGCCTCCCGAAATGGGCGAGATCCTTATTGCCGGGGGTGACGGAGATTTCGGAGCAATTTGGGACACTTTTTTGGTCTCTACAGAGCACAAGGCAAAACGCCTTTTTTCTGAAATGCCTCTTGCCCGCACTGGTCATTGCTTAATAAAATTTGAAAATAATATTTACGCAATTGGGGGCGCTTGGGATTCTGTTTCGGTTTTAAATCGTCGATTTGAGTGGAAAGATATTGACCCCATGTTAGAAACACGTGACTCGGGTCCTGGATGTGCAGTTTTTAACGATCGAATTTGGGTATGTGGGGGTCATGATGGATATACTGAATTAATAACTTGTGAGTCTTTCCACCCAAAAGATGGCTGGCAATTTGAGGCAGATTTACTCGTCGAAATCTCGCAGACAACAGCTGTTGTAAATTCTGCAGGATTATTCATAATTGGTGGAACGAATTCATTTGGAGATTCACCCTTTGTCCAATTTTATGACGCAGAAGTTAACCTCTGGAGAATGTGGGAAGATTTACCCCTTCATATAGCGGACGGAAGAGCTATTACAGTAGATGATCAAATTTATTTAGTAGGCGGCTCGGGAGGAAATGAACAAAATATTTTGCACTTGAATATGGAAACGCAAGAGTGGACTTTGGCCGCAGAATTCAAATCAGAACGTGTAGGTGCCGCTGTAGTTGCAGTTGGGTCGGAAATTTGGACTTTTGGAGGAGAATTTTGCTTTGATCAGCTAGAATGTGGAAATGAAATTGAAGTTTTTGACACTCTTGATTTTAAAATGAAAAAAATGAGGATAAAGAATCTAATAAATGTGAACTATGCAGCTGCAATTTTGATCTAGGAAATTTGTGTACAATTTTTTTGAGAAATTGTAACGAAATTAATTGAATTTTTCAACATTGTTTTATAAATTGATCTTAAAAAAATTATGTTTCAAAATTGATTCGAAAATTATTAAAGTGTTTTTTAAAAATTATTTCGAAAATCAGCTTCGTTAGTTGTTTTTTTAATTTATATTGAAAATACTACGAATATTATTTCAAAAATTCACTTCGAAATTGTTTTTTTTTCGAAGTTTTTAAAAAATTTTGGATTTTTCTTACAGAAAACTTAAATTTCAAAAAATTATAAATTGAATTAATTAAATTTTTGTATTAAAAATTTTGGCAGAATTATTTTGTTAATTTTTAAAACTTTCGAGTGTTTTCAAAAATATTTTGTTTCGAAAATAACAGACTTTTTTGAATAACTATTACGGGAATTAATTTATAATATTTAAGATTTTTCAAAATTATTTTGGAAATTTTTTTTTAAGATTTTCAAAATTATTTTGAAAACTTATTTAAAAATTTGAGATTTTCCCATATTCATTTTTGAATTTTTTCAACAATTTCAAACATCCTCCTTTTATTTATGCATTCACAAATATTCAAAACATCTGTTCTTAGTTCATTATTATAGCGATAATACCGACAAGGGATTATGAAAATGATTCCACAATGACAATTCCAAACTTTGGAATACAACTATCTGTACAAATCTTTTATACGCTTCACAATAAAATTTAAAAACATTCTTTTTGGATTCTCAGTCAATTTATTTTAAGGAGGTTAAAGCCTTCAATTTATTGGGTCCTTCTAAACAATGAAAAAAATGGAATTTTTTATACAATTTTCGATCAGAATATGTAATAACGTGGATGAAATAATCAAAGGAAACATTGGGCAAGGATTTCTTGCCAAGAACCATGAAAATAAATTTTTGGCACAATTCCAACTGTTTTCGCCGTGATTTGAGTACTTTTGAAAAAATAGTTTTGATATTAAAGATTATCCTTTCTCATGCTTTCTCAATGAGAAGTTCTCACTCCGTGTCACAAATGTTAGGTCAGAAAAGACAGTGACCAATAAAATCACACGATTCCTAAAATAAGTTGACAATCTTCGATATAATATAGCCTATTATAGGGATACTTTTTAAAGTGAACTCAAATCACATCAAAGACATTAGAGGGAAAACTTCCAAATTTTTTTAAACTTTTGTCATTAGCGACTGGCCCAATAAAATCACGTGACCATATAAAAAAGAAATAAGAGTTGGAATATGACATATCCAAGACTATACTTTGGTGCAAATAAAAACTTATTTATTAATAAACAAAACTTTTATAACTACATATCTTCATTAAAGTATTATCTTCGATAAATGATATTAAATTTTCTTAATTCTGTGAATTTTTTCTTCATTAGGGTATTTGAGTATTTTTTAGAAATTCTCCTACTATGTACAGTATGTGTTTTTTACTTGCGAAATGAAAATTGTCATTTAGGTAATTACGGCCAATTAAAAATGGTAACTAGATAGATTTTATTTTGAAAGCCAAACTTTACTCGATGTCAGGAGTTTGAAAATATAATCCACTTAGTTACCAATTTTTATTGGCCGTAATAACCATAATGACAATTTTAATTTCGCCAGTAAAAAAACACATACTGTATGCCTACAACCGTATTTCTTTATTAAAACGTCACGTGATGTTTTTGGACTTTGCGGTAATGGAAAAAGTCTCAATTATATTGTTTCTCCTCAATTTCTCCAAGATTATTCAAGTACCATTCAATCCTCCGAGGCATAAAGCCTTTTGAAAGGCCAAAGCCACTTTAAATCAGCCAAAAATGATGGAAAAATGATCGCAGAAACTTCTCCTTATGATACATTTTCAGATTCAACAATGTGAATCTGAAAATATTTCCTGAAATTTTTTCGTATACACCACATACTCAAACGACCTGACACCTATGATTTGACAATTTTTGTCAGGACGTTTGAATAAGTGTCAGGACGTTTGAGAAACCGTTAGGACCTTTGATAAACTGTCAGAACGTTTGTGACTTACACATTTTTTTTGGTCATTTTATTTGAAAATTAGTTTTTTTAGGTTTTTATTCAACTTAAGTTATATAAGGAAATAAACTGTGATTTTTAATTAACGGTCTTCAAGCTGGTTAGCAAGCAGGTGAGCTGCTTCCTTCATGTAGGTAAATTAAAAGCAAAAGGCCAGGCCAGCACTGAGTATCATACTGTGAGTATTAGGTTCTAGGAAGAAAAGGAGAAAAGTGTCAGGACGCTTTAGGAAAATTTTATCAAATTGAAATTTTTGTCAGGACGTTTGAGAAACTGTCAGGACGTTTTGTGTCAGGACGTTTGAGTATGTGGTGTACTAGCGTTCAAAATTTTATGACAAATTGATTGAAAGGAGATTTTCGCTTAAGTTAACTTCGGAAGAATACTTTTTTATTCAAATTTTGAATTAAAATTTCAAATATGACAGTTGTTAGGAGAGTGTTTGAGTACAATTTGCAAGAAAAAATAGCCTTCTGGACATAACTGGAGCAGAAATATTTATTTGGGAGTGAAATTTAAAATATCTTATTTGATATAAGTATTGATGAAATGATATGATTTGAAAAAATATATAATTTGTGAAAATCGTTCCAGAGTGCTACTCTTATACCATATTGCCTTAATATTGTAATAATAATCGAATAATTCCATTTAATCGAGAAAACTAACCATTTTTTCCTAAAAACGTGATTTTTTCATGAATATTTTGAACTTATTTATAATTTTTTTTGGATTCCCTACAGATAAAGTCAATCAGACATAAGTTATGAGTAAAACAGAGCACTGCGCAGTTATTCAAATAAACATACATCTCCTGGTGCCTACCATGAGATAGTATCACGTGGTTTAATTAACCTTGCTTTTCAAANTTTTTGAAAATTTCACTGTTCAACTTGATCATTAAGGAAAAATTGAAGGTTTATCTCAGAAGAGTTTTCTGTAAACAACGCTCAAAGTTTGGCCTTCTGAAAGGCTTTTATGCTTCAGCGGAACTTTTTTTTAAATGCTCTTAACAAAGGCAGAACTCTCCTGGCAAACCTTTTTTTTGATAATACGCCACTATATTTGCTTCAGCTACCCTGTGACGACAATTCTATGTTAGGATAACGCTAAAATGGGTTTTCTGGTGAGAACATAATTTTTCACAAAAAATCAGTTTGTAACTATGGTTTAAAAAAAATAATTGAGTGCGTTGGAAGGACTGATGTTCACTCATAACCAATAACCAACGCTGAGAATTGAAAAAATATTTGCAAACAAACACATAGAGATAATCTAGGCCGATGTAGATACTAATTTGAATGGGCTCGAATTAATAATAATAAAACTGTTGCATAAATAAAATACTCTGGGGATCATAGATTTGTAACCTTTGAAATGCAATAAATGAAGAACTAATTCTTTTCAAAAATAAAGAAAATAAGGTTTTAATGAGAAATGAAGAATTATTTGACAAAAAACTCATTAATTTTTAATTCACTTTTGAACTTCCATGATAAATATTGTCGATTTTATTCCAAAATTCTTAAAAGCTTTTTTTGTGGAAGCCTTGAATCAACTCATAGAGAAAATTAGAATTAAGGGGGGATTTTTGAACTGTAATCAAATTTTCTCACAAGTTACATTTTTGGAGCCGTTAAATCGATAAAAAAGCAGGCTACAAAATTGATATCCCTTTATTGCCCTGTCCCAAAGATTTGGGCCCTGAAAAACACGAGGGGTGAGAAAACAACGCGGTTTTCAAAAACGTCTTAGCCGATTAGATTCTTAGATAGCTCAAACTGTGCACAAATATCTAGTGAATAATACAAAATAAATGTCCAAACAGACCATTTTCTATTTTTCTATTTTTTAACAAAAACTAATAATTAAACAATTTCAGTAACCTTAAAAAAAATAAAAACATTGGGCCTATGAAAAACAATTTTTAATGTTTATATCAATTAGATAATTGTGCTCAGTTTGAGCCATCTACGACTAAAATCCGATGACTATTTTTCAAATGACGAAGGTCGTTTTCTCACCCCCCGTGTTTTTGAGGGCCCAAATCTTTGGGAGACGGCAATAAAGGGATATATTGCTGAAGTCTTAAATCATCTTTTTGGCTCAAATTTGATTCATTTTCTAATAGATAATATCTACCCTGCAGATTTTTGCTTGCTTTTTTTATTTTTCTGCATATACCTGATCGTTTATTGGTTACTGAGAAATAAAATTTGCTAACCACCCACGTTTTTCTAAATTCAAACGTTTCGATTTGCGGAGGTGAGCTAATGCAAAAAGACTGAGATTGCAAGCAAAAATATGACACAATTATTATGAAAAATCGGTATATCGATTACGATGCACGAGTTCATATAAAAACTTTTTTTGGTTTTATTATGGTAAAAGTTCTGGTAAAAAACATTTTGGGACATACACTCACTTATTAAGCACCTACGCACACTATCGGGCCATTAAATACAAAGTAAGCAGAATAGCCTATCTTGGATAGGCTACGATCTACATTTAGTATTATCAAAAATAACGTAACTCACGCGATTCTTGTCCCGTAATAGTTCTTCACCAGAATAAAAAAAATTTCATTGAACCTGAGCATCGTAGTCGATATAATTATTATAATTTTTAATTCCTCCAGAACAACGTTAAAGGGTCCAGGAATCATCAAGTGACCTCTTTTTAGTTCAAAATGCATAAACGCTTTTGAAAAGTTTTCTCCTCATATTCTGGCGTTTTTTATTTTCCATATCTTCAAAAGTGACTACTTATCACCTTTCATACCGAACAAGGCTTAAAATCCGATTATTTATTATTAAGCATAGATTTCGTCCCTTTATTATTAACAACCTCTCAAACTCTCAAAAAATAATAATTTAATCTTTTTTCTCACTGAAGAAGCAATTGATAAACTGTGGTGTCCAATTGACAAAAAGTCTTTGCAACTTATAGCCTGTGCAAAATATAACTTTCAGTAATAAAATTCTCCCGAAAAATTGTCAGCAATAGCTTAAGGGCCTCGGTGCATTTTGACAGATACCGATATGGGCTCTTGATAAAAACTTTTTGAATTGATATATTCTTCCCAATATACCATCAAAGTGATGATTTATGATCCAGGCAACTTTTGTAACTAGCGAATTTTTGCATTATGGCTTTTTAAGAAAATTTTGAGTTCGAATTTAACTTTTCGAATTTGAGAAATTATGA
>SCLH01001976.1:9737-20283 GCA_004367855.1 Oikopleura vanhoeffeni | reverse complement strand
AAATTTTGGATAAAAGTTCCAAACATAATGAAAAAATGCCTTATTTTTTGTCCAAATTATTTTTTCAATATTTGTTTCAAATAAACGAAAAAACTCTACAAAATGGCTACTTTAACTTTTCGACTAGGTGATCACATATTTTTTATATGCTCTTTGAAAAGCCATATAGTGATGTTTGGTCAAAAATAATTAGAAATATTTTGAAAAATTATCTCATTTCTTGTTCAAAAATTTTCAAACTAATTTTTTTGGAAACCTTAGCTGAAAATATTGGAATGGCTTCTTTCACTATATTTAAATATGCTTTTGTTTCTTTGACCTTGTTTATACTCTGAATCATACTTTTTTGAATGAAAATATGGTTTGCCCGACATATAGTTAAGCCCTCTTTAATCAAGAATTAAATAAATTTTATTTCACCGAGACTTGCTCAATTGGTAAACCGACCCATCCACCACTTAGAACTTAATAAATTAAACTCATTAAAATAAATATTTCTTTCGATGTGCTAAAATTTTGTTTTTTTTCGTCTTTTTCAGAAATTTTAATTTTCGATTTTGACGTAGAAATCATATAAAATAAAATTATATAAATTTTCGCTGGTGGTCAAGACCATTTTTCGAAGCTTCTAATTAATAAAAAAGGGAAAAATAAATTTTAATCTAATTTAGACACCTTTGATAGCAGCGTTTTTTGAGTGTTTTTTCAAAAGACGATTTATAAGGTTAAAATAATCGATTTGAAAAAAACAGATTACACAAAGTGAGCTCAAAAGTGACAACTTACGTTTGAAAAACTTTTTATTCGAAAATTATTAAGTGGCAAAAAGTTTCACTGGCTTTCTTTTGAGTCTACTATCAAAAAAATCGGAGCACATTTTTTTTCGAAATTTTTCTCGAAATTTTTTTTAAAAAATTATATTTTCAAGTCTGCATCGAAATTTGGGGAAAACGCCAATGCAATCCTTCAAAATGCAACAAGGTGTACTTTAAAAAAAAATGACTTTATTTTGAAATTAAACCTCGGAGGAGATAGATTTTTAATCAAAAAATCGTCAGTTTATTGGATCGCTAAGAAAATTTAGTCATCGAAATGAAAAAATGCCCACTGCAAATGTTAGTTTGCTTATTCCACGTATTATGCCAACTTTTGCAAATTTTCGATATGTGGTCTGGGAGATGATAGATTTTGAAATTTCGCGCAGTGACGTCCGGTTACGACTATGTGACGATTGGTGTAGTCAGCGAATTTCAGTTTGACCTTTGATTTCACAAGATAAAGGCTAGGTCTACAGATTGGCAAATTTGGAATTATTGCTCAAGGTTCAGATTTTCCTAAAATAGCTCCGCAAAATTTCAAATCAGACATGACTACCCCCTTAAAATGAGATAACTTGACATAAAATTCGCTCGAAAAATTAAAAATAATTTTTCAGAGTTATATTTTATGATATCAAAAAAAATTCTATTATGACACCCTATAACGGTTTAACCTTCGAATAACCACAAGAACGCCACAAACTTTTTGGTGGAGTTTACCTTTTTTAGTTTAGTTTGCATTTATTCAATATCTCTTTACGTAAAAGGTATTGTACTAGATCAAATTAGAAAATATATACCTTCCTCGTAAAGGGATATGTGACATATCATATGTCCTAAAATAACTGTATTTTTATACAATTATTGTTTAAAAAAATGGAAATTTTGAAAATTAAGGCTTCTTATTTTTCAAAATATTTCACGAGATTGCTGGGAAATATCATTAAAAATATGCCTTAAAAATAAAATTTTAAAAGTTTTATTAAATAAAACTATATTTTATGTTTTTTAGTGCATATGCTGAAATAAATTATTTCATCACATATATATTGCTAGATTCGAACGGGAGATTAAAAATTATCTTTCGCTCGATTTTGGACCGAATCATATTTAAATTGGATCTGAATTATTTCCCTCGGAATTAAATCGCAAGAATTTGCTGGTGATCTGAAGAACTTTTTCCCATTCAAAAATTATTCAAAAAGGTTAAAATAACAATTTTATTTAAATCCTTTTTTCTGGTTTTTGTTTCAGCAAGATCACACCTTGTTGAGTAAAATACTTTTACTCACTCGAACAAAAATGTATCGCGATACTCTCAATCACGTAGAAAACACAAAAAGTTAGAGATTCATTTTTAATTTAATTCAGATAAAGAGAATATGACAAATGATTCGCAACAAATATTACAGGTAATACATATTATACAGTTGAAACACTTATAAGAACAAATGTCTCTCGAGATATATTTATAACATCAAAGTTCAACAAACACGTGACCATATAATCAAGAAATAAGATTTATCATGAAGGTCCTATTTTGTCCAAAAAGAGTATTTTACGATAAAGCATTGTTCGAAAACCTCACCTTTGATGAATTTTATCATGAATTTTATAAAAATTAAGATTTGATATATTTCAAACCCTACTGTCTTCATTTTTTCTTTCACTTTTTGGTGGAGATAAAAACGCTCATAAGCTTTAACGACTATAAAGCCATGTACCCAATGGGTACTACCAATACCCGAACGTTTTTGAATGAGCTGAGGTGTTCGGATAAGGGTAAAGTCAGTGTGCTATAACATTAAACATAAATGAATGATATTCCGAGATTATCTTGATGAATGGTTCATAATAACAATGAAATTTTTCATTTTATGATTATCGCAATTTGTAATTTTATTCGTGTCAGATTCATTCTCATTTTTTTATGCTTTCATATAATTTGTTCTCCAAATTAGTTTTCTGACTTTAGTAGGAAAATAATTGAATTATATTTTTTGAAAAAATAATATGTTAATGATAAAACTTCGGTTATACGCTTGACTTTGAGCTTCCTGAAACTAATTAGAAACTCATTAGTAGGGTGGAAAAATTAACTTATGACGACTCGAGGTTAACAATCATAAAATAGTAGTTAAAAAATCGAAAAATAAAGCAGTCAAAAATTTGTGTATGCTAAAAGTGAGGCGGGAAAATAACCTGGAAAGAGGCAGTCAACAACAGGCGTGCAAGTTTCCCCGCACTATCTGTTATTCAATCTAGTTGCTTCTGAAAGCACATGATTAATGACGAGAGGAGAAATAATTTTCCGGACTTGATCTTGAAAGTTAAATGTTGATTCTATATTTTTTTGACATTTTACTCTAGAATCTAAAGTCTAGATCTTTGAGTTTTTTTTAGTTCAAAACTCGTGTTAAATAACTTTCGCAACCCTCCCCAATACTTACAGTACTTATCGTTGGGCGCGTCCGGACTCGGGACTCCCGAGCGGTGAGAAAAAGCTCGTTTTTTGTATTAAATAACTTAAACTTACACATGACTCGGACCAATTTCCACGATGAGTATTAAAATTTTTGAATCTCAGTATAATTTTTCGAAAAAGTGAGAGAAAATCGTTGTTGAGTTAGGTTAATCTGGTGCGAGAAAAATAATTATTTTGAGTCGATGTGGGGCAAAGCAGTCAAGGTGGCTTAATTGACACTAGTTTATATTCACTGCAATTTATGTTTTAGGTTATTTAACCAAAAATGTTTTTAAGAATATTCAATTTGATACCTATCATCGAAGATATTTCTTTTTATTTGGTTTGAAAAATAACATAAATTGAGCTTGCACAAATTTTTAATATTTCAGGTTCTTGAACTTTCAAAAGAGAATCTTGGCGGAAAATTTGTGGCTGGCTGTGCCATTGGCGGAGGAATCGATCAAGATGAATTTCAAAACCCATTCAGTACTGGCGACAGGAATGAGTTTTCAATTTTCAATGTATTCCATTTAATTTTTTTTTTGAAATTGATACATTAACTAAGAAGTGTAGGCTACAATCTTGGCCCGTAAATGCGTGAACTGAATGTTTAGGGTATTTGAAATACTATGGACTTGAGAAATACGGTATTTCTCAAGTCCATAGTATTATTATCAAAATACCAAAAATAAAATTTGAGGTCAATTTTCTAATGAACGTTTAAGGGGGTGGCATAAACCTGGAATCCTGGAGTCAATATAACTTACAAAATTAGTAGGTCAGTATATTTTTTCATGCTATTTATTACTGACCGATAATTGTTCAGGCGTTCATCAAATTATTTTTACCATTAAGAAAATATAAGTTCGGGTTTTCATCTTTGAATCGTAAAATTGAAACAAAATCGAAGCATAATGAATAATTTTCCGCATCTTTTTGGTCCAAAATGTTTTTGTTAAATAACTGAAATTTGTGATGTAAAACCACCAAAAAATAGCAACCTTTTATCTTTTTTTCATGGTATCCCTAGCATATTTTCCGACCGCTGTTTGAAACAAATCATAAAATTTTTATTTTTATTGACTTTTTTAGAAAAATTATGAAAATTTTCCGCCAAATCAGTCCAAAATTGTTTATTTCGTAGGTTTTTTGAACTCTCCATAACAAATCAGGCCAGAATCACATATTAAATTTTTTGTTCTATTAAATTGCCGTATGTCAACTAATCGGTAGGTTTCTCCTTATAAACTTATGTTTACTTTTTCTCTCACTTATGATTATGGAATAAACCGAAACGTCAATAAAAACATTTGTTAAAATGACTTATTAGACAATCGGTGAGGTCGCGCGTTTATCATCTTTGAAAACTATTTGATGAAATTTTATACACTTTGAACTGTGCACTCGATAAGTGCCATTCGCACTGAATCTGTTGACAAAATTTATGGCCTGTGAAAATTCCATGAAATGATGGGTGTAAAAGGCGCAATTTTGTTAAAGTCGGACCATTTTTAAAAATAAACGCTATTTTAAGGTCAATTTTTTACCTCAAATAAAAATTTTTTCTCTACTTTTGCCATTTTTACTCTTGTTCATGAAATTTGTTTTGATATTAAGAGAACTTTTCGACTTTGCCAGAGTAATTAGGCGACTTCTTAGCGAATACACCGACAATGTCTATAATTTCTTTGATAAATCTTTAAAATCTGTAAGTCGGCGTTAAATTTGGAAATTGATTGCAACAGTACAAAGTTTTTTTTTGTATTTTTCCAACTATAGTTAGTTATTGTTTAGAAAATAAAAATGTAACTTATGTAAGAATGACACTTTTAATAGAAGATGAAAATAAAAAAATAAATTTATTATGCCACCCCCCTTAAAGGGCCTCGGTGTGCATTTTGACAATGTACGCGATTCCGCGGATATGGGCTCTTGATGAAACACTTTTTACTGGTTTATATATTCTCTCCAATATAACTTCAAAATGATGTTTCATAATCCAGGCAACCTTTGTAACTAAAGAATTTTCGAATTATTGCTTTTAAAGAAATTTTGAGTTCGAATTTAAACTTTCCGATTCGACAAATTATAGAAAATTTTTGAAAAAAATTCTGACATTATCAAAAAAATGCCTTATGTTTGTGTTAAATATTTTTGCGTTCAGTTGTTTCAAATCAACGAAAAACTCTTCAATATGGCTACTTTAACTTCTCGGCGTAGACCACAATATTGTTTTATATGCTATTTATGAAAAATCATATGACACTTTTTTGAGATGTTTTGGTCGAAACTTTTGAAATATTATTTTTAAATTTTTCCTCATTTCTGGTCAAAATTTTTTCAAACTAATTTTTTCTGGAACCTAAGCTGAAAATTATTCAGGAATGCCTACTTTCAGATATTTAAACATGTCTACGTTTTGGTTTCTTCCGCTAATTGTTAACTCTGAATCATACTTTTTTCGGAATGCAAAATACGGTTGCGCGAAATAAAGTTCAGCCCTCTTATCAAAATTAAATTAAAATTTATTTTATCCATGACTTGCCTAATTGGTAAGCCGACCTTTGTCGACGTTTTTAATTTATTTCCATTTAACTCATGAAAAAATATTTCTTCCATGTGTTAAAATTCGGTTTTTTTTCGACTTTTTCAAATTTTTATATTTCGATTTTGACTTACAACTCGTATGAATGAAAAAATAATATTCAACTACCCGACAAACCTTTTTTAAGGTTACTTATTAATAAAATAAATTTAACTGTAATTTAGAACGTAACGTTTCTACACGCGCGTTTTTGAGTGTTTTTTCAAAGAGACGATTTAATAAAGTTAAAATAATAAATCTGAAGAAATTAAGATATATACAAAGTGAGAAGCTGAAAGTGGCAACTTGTCGTTTGACAAGTTTTATCCGAAAATTTCAACAGGGAAAAAAAGTTTCCCCATCAGACGAAAAAATTGAAAAAGTGCAAATCTGTCAATAATGGCACCGAGCCCTTAAGCAACGATCGGACTTATTAAATTAAACAAAGTCGATCAGAAAGACAAAATAATTTTTTAGCCGTAAGCTCTTAAGCGCTATGTCATGCAGAAAATTAATCTTCAAACGTTATAGATGATTGTTATTTTCATGTTATTTAAAGTAATAAAAATTAAATTGGAAAAATTACTCTCTTACTTTTAAGCTTGATAAGGCGCGTTAGATTATTATGATTATTATCTCTTGGTAAAGTGTCTATCCATTATCGGAAAAAAGTAAACTGGTCCGTTATAACATTATAATCTGGATTTAAAATTAATTTTTTGAACTCATCAGATGGAATTTTTGTTCCAAGTCAAAAAACAGTGCCGCTGTAAATCTGCTTAGAAGTTGGCGACAAGATTATCCAGTGTTATTTCAAATTTAATACAATGTTTTAAATTATAATATTTTTGTTCCTCTATTTCACTTAGTAAATTAGCACAATGTTAATTTACGGCCAAAAATATTCATTTGGGAACAATTGTATTTCGAAATTGACAAAATCTTTATCTTTCGCGCAATTATTGAAAAATGACGTATTTCACTGTAAATTAATTTATAATTGTACCATTTTACAGAACAACCAATGAAAAAGTTTATTCAAATTTTAAAAATTTTGTAACTTTAAGGGTGTTGTGGGTGTAAATAAACAGTCTGAAGAAATTTCTCTATTTTTTCTTGATGAGCTGGGAACGAAAATTCGGTTCGAATGAACGATCATATTTTCTTTTCGTCGTGCGTAAGGCGACAACGCAAAAGAACCCAACAATCTAACACAACATATCTACTTCGGAATAATTTCCAGCTGAACTATTTTATTATAAAAACAAACAAGAATATTTTTTTCACATTTTGGGGTATGTATGGCAACATTTCATCGATCTAATATTCTGTTTTATTCAATTTTTGAACAAAATTGACCCGAATTATTCGATTTTAAAAGAATTTCTAATTTCATTTTAACCGTTTAAAAATCAAAGGAGATTTTTTTTAACCGACCTCCCCAGTATTATTTGAGACTGTCGCTACTTTACGAAAACATCTTGTGTTCATTCAATTTAAAGCAAAATTGAGCGAGAATTAACAATTTTTGTGAAATGTGAGAACATATTTTTACGGTTTTTCAGTAACGCACTGGTGGCCACCCTTCACCAGAATTTAAAAATTTACTTGCAGTTGATGAGAAGTTTTAGTCTCAGTATTTTTTTTCCATTTATTCTTAGCTGACCGTTATCGACCCTTCCAGTCCAGCTGAGGAGAGGCTATTTTCCCCAGCAATTCAACATTCTACACCCCAACCCCTTAGGGGGGATTGTCGTCTTTTTTGAGGGTACTTGAGGTGTAAAATACTAAGCCATTTGCAACGGAACACCCACAAAGCATAAACTTATTAACAAAAAACACTAAAAAAAAATTCGAAAATTTTCATTTTTTAAAGATTATATATTTGGAAACATAAACGCCCGATTTTCGATCAGAAAACTCAAAATATCTAACTTTGGGCAGATTTTCTGTGACGACTTTTAATTTTCGAGTTTCACTTCCGGGTTCCTAAATGCAATTTTCTAGATATTCAACAAAACATTTTATAATGGCTATTCTCCAAAGTTACGAGCAGTTTAGTATTCTTGTGAATAGTGGAGACAAAGTATCATTTTGCGACCGCTTTAACACTGCGTTTTCAAAAATTTTCTAGAATAAATTTATTTTAAAACAATACGTTTCATCGATAAATTTTAAAATTTTTGTAATTATTACCGTTATAATAGTAATTTATATAATTAATAGCGTCCATTAAAAATGAATTATTAGCGATTAATTTACTTATTCATATCTTTAAGCAAATCAAAAAATCAATTAGCGGCATCTTAAAATATGAAATTATATTAATTTAATTTTCTTGAATTTGAACATTACGAATTTATAGTAGAATCACCTTTTTAATGGTTTTGAGCGGACCAAAAAAAGATCAGACAATTCTACCTGCCTCCCTCTTTTTGATTGGACCAGAGAGCTTGTCCAGCTAAAACCATACAAAATAGATGACTCAACCAGTTATTAATCAAAATCATAAATATAAATTAAGTGCAATGGTATTGATTTCACTTTGGTCACACATAAAGAAGCTGTGCAAACTATGGGTGCATCAGATGAGGTAAGTTGAATTTTTAATACCAGATAATATTTTTGAGGAGAAAACTGATCTGAAATACCAATCTTTTAAAATTAATTTGATAAATGGCGCTTATATTTTTGGTAAAAGTTCTTAGAATATCAGATTCTGAGTTGAAAAGTTCTTTATTCTGTAGTTCAATTGAAATATAAATCTTGAAAGTTTTGTGTAACATAAATCAATAAAGGAACAAATTAATTTTATTTTCAGATGCATAGGTTTTTGCGAAGGCTTACGTAGGTTTTTGCGTGGATTCCACCTATCCGCTGAACCCTGCAGCAGGGTCCCTTTTGTAGTTGAAAATCGAGATCTGTGCAATTAAAAAAATGCAAAAATTTTAATTCTCATGCAGCATGAGTCATGCTGCCAAAAGAACCAAAGTACCGATTTTCTTCCCGATACCGGTTTTATTCTCGGAAATGATATTGATGTATTATTTGAAAGAAATATGGCTGAAATACATGATTGAAATTTTTACTTTATTGCATTCAAAGCTAACTTTTTTTTAAATTTTATTTAAAAATAGATTAATTTGAACCTGAAAGTTCTACGAAACATGGTCACCGACGATCCGCGACAAATGATGAGAAGGGCTGCTGTCGAATTCAAGCAAAATCAAAATCGCCGTTCAATATCATAAATACATTCCTTGCCATAAAATCACCATATTTCTTCATTTGCTTAGTAAAAAAGTTAACAATCTAAAAAAACTTCAATTTATTTGCCTGTTTATAAATTGAGATTAGCAGATTATGAAGAAAACTTCAACATTTGACAAAATACGTATTTTTCAAAATATTAAAGCATTTGTTATACCGCGGTTTACTGTATGACTCACACGTGAAATTTTAAGAAATCTTTGATGTTTTTTATTTTTTCTAAATTTACACGTTATAGGCTATGACTCATAGCCCACTTCTGATTGGTTTAAATTTTAAGCAATAAAAATCGCTCATTTGAGGTAAGTTTTTTGTGAATTTTAGTATGTTGAATTGAGATCCACTGGTGACACTCGGTTCAAACACTTTGGCACTAAAAAGCCATAAATAAGTGAAATTAATTTTTGACCACTTTGGGATTGAAAAACTACAAGAAACAATTGATTTCTTGTTTTGTAAGAAAATCTCGCATCAATATTTTCTCAGCGTAGCAAACATACAGGGTGTAAGGTTTTTACCTTCTTTTTTTCAAACTGGTTACACTTGATTTCCGCCGTTTTGATTGGTTGTCAGAAGAGTTTTCTCAGACTCAACCAATCAAAACGGCGGAAATCAAGTGTAACCAGCTTGGAAAAACCTTACACCCTGTATAATATGTCAAATTTTGAAATTTTACAATCTTCTCAAAAATTAATACGATTTTTAAATGCCATTTTGTTCTCCCTTGTAAAGCTTGTAAACAACAGGAAATATTATTTTATAAATTATAATTTATTATATTAAATACAGGGGGGGGGACCAATATTGCCGACAGTTTTTTGCCCGAAAATTTCGGACATATAATATCCCTTCATCACTTTTTGGTTAAAATGCGTAGCCACTACTCCTTTTAACGTCTGATTTTAACGTTGTGGCTACGCAATCTAACCAAAAAGTGATAAAGGGATATGTCACATATTGGAAAATTCGGTAATATCGGGCTGGACATATTGCCCCCCTGTATATGTCTATTTTCTTCATAACATGTATTTTAGATCACATGTTAACAGCTTTCGAGTTCAAATTTTCATGAATAATTTTAGAAACAATTGACTCAAAAACATTTTGAATAGTTTTAACATTTTGAGTTCGAATTTGCGTAGGCCAATTTTAAATCAATTAATTCTAAGATACACAGTTTCTACCTTTGAGTCCCGGATATTATTTCGGTAATCTATCATAAATTTAAACGTTCATTTATAACCATCAGTTACCTAATTATTATGAGTAGCCGTATGGTGATTATGTTTAACGATCAAATTGTTTAATTTTAGTTCCCAGGCTTGAAAAGATGTCGGTATTCAAATCCTAAAATGAGAATTTTAATATTTATCTCGGTTTTTTATTTAAATTATTCTTTTTTATTAA
>SCLH01001975.1:55047-68759 GCA_004367855.1 Oikopleura vanhoeffeni | reverse complement strand
TAAGAGCAGCCAATCACAGGCGCAGATTCAAAGCGTGGTGTGTGAAACACTTTTTTTACCGTTATAAGATTGAGAATTTTAAATATAGTTGATTAATCTTCAATTATCATTATTATTTCAATTATTAAGAATGATATCGATAATATTTTTAATTTTTATTTTCGATGGAAATTTATTTTTTCATTTTGTAGATTTCTTTTTAAAATTTGCTTTTGATTTCAATTTTTAATAATTTTCTTGATACTGATATAAAACGTTTATACAAGGTTTGAATTCGAAATAACGTTCCCCATTTTTATTGACGATTTTCTCACTAAAAGTGTGATTTTCGTTTTTAAATAAATGATTTTCTGAAAATTTTAAAAATAAGTTACAGCTTAGTTGAGGTAATGCCCAAATTGATTACACTATGGGATAGCAATTATACCCCATAGTTAGCATGTCCACCATTAATATCGACTTAGAGAAATAATGGGTGGATTCAGAGTGGGTATGACTCTGGGCAACACCTCAACTCAGCTGTATATAAATTGTTTTTTTGTTGAGTACATTGTGTATATTTGAAATAAACAATTTTTAAAAATATTTGTTTTTTATTTATTTTAAAAATATTCTTGTCGAAAAAATGTGCACCTCCTTACAAAAAATGAGTGTTAAATTTCTGGAGTAAATCTACGCATTAGAACTGACACATTACTTGAGCCTATCTAACGTGTATCTCGGCCACAGCCTTTCGTTACGTTGAAACCTCTCAAGTGTCAATGTTACAATATTGTATCATACATGGCCAGATTAGAACCTGAAAACCTAGCCGAAACTCTACACTACAGGGGTTAAAAGCAGCATTAGCCGATCTGGTCTAAGGCATTTCACAAATATTTATGATCAATCAATAATCAACACAAGGTGAAAAGATTTGAAATTATGAAATATTTGTAAAAACGTTCGAATTTTGCAAAGATATACCTTCAAGTTAAAAAAAACATCATACTGAAATTTGCAGCTTTTGGCTTTTAGCTCGTAGAGTCACTTGTTGACAAAGTCTGTTTTTTTCTTTCTTTTTTAACTTTAATTCTAGAAAATACTAATTTTAGGCGACTCTACATGTACGAGTTAATCTTGGGTTTTAATTATTTGGTTTTGATAATAAGAAACGAATTATAACTATTAATCAAAACTTAAAGATGCTTACCGAGCGAAACGTTGTTAAATAAATTATAATACAATTTTTGGATAATATTTCACAAGATATACTTTGAAAGTATATAATTGAAAGTATAATGTGTTATATATTCAGTGTGGCGGCCGAATTATTTCCCGTCGTGAAGAATTAAACTATATTTGACCTTGTTTTATCAAGTTACAATCCAATCACGAGCCAGCTAATTTAAATGATTTTATGACGCGGTGCACTGCGACGACCTTGTCTACCTTTTAATCTCTTCGGATTATAATTTTTAAATGAAACTTGAAAGTATGGTATTTTAAATAATGGCTTGAGCTGCTAAATTAATTCCTTTTGAGGTCTTTTTGATTCTGAAGTACGCACAAACACAACAAAGAAATTCAAAAAAATTTAGCGATCAATTTTAAAAATTTTCAAACATAATAATTTGTCTTTATTTTGTTTTGATCAAACTTTGATTGATTCTTTTGTTGCAAGGGAACCTAATCAGTTTTGCATTTCAAATGCGTCGAAGCCAGAGTCTGACATCAATTTTATATCAAACCTTTGTTAGTTTTATTTTAGTTTTCTGAAATTATGGAAGTATGCGATTTTAAATAATTAATTATGTTGCAGAGGAAATGTGTTTTGCCACGCAATATTGTCAGGAATTTAGCGTAACATAAAACTTGAAATAAATCAATGAAAATATAAAAACCTTCAAAGGTCGGTTACTTTTAAATGGTACTATTTTTATTACTTTCGGAACTTCTTATAAGATCATTCTTTCATGTGCTCCACTTTTGGTTTCCAGTATTTATTTTTTTTATTTTTTTCAAAATTAAATTTACCCACGAAATGAAATTTTTTCATTGAAATTTTTCATTATAATATGACAAATAACTACCGGATTATTGCCATTGTTTTGTTACTATTGTTAGTACTTTTTCAATCTTAATTTTCGTTCGAATTCTTTACATTTTATAGATCTAATTATTTTCCCACGAAACTCATGACTCAATCACCCCAAGAGCATGAGCCAATTTACATTGCCGCTTTAAAATGTGATTGACTTTTGAAAAAATCTTCAGAGATGATATTTGATTTGCGATATTCAATCAAATTCAATTTTTATTTTCGACAGAATATATGTAGGAACTTATATCTTTGAAAATATTCGTGAAAAGAATTCAAGGAAAAAGGACGCAAATTAATAAATATTGAATTCATTTTAAATTATAATCGAGAGATAAAAGGTAGACAAGGCTCGTCGCAGTTGCACCGCCGTCATAAAAATATCTTTATTTCAGCTGGCTCGTGATTGGATTGTAACTTGATATCACAAAGTCAATATATTTAAGTTAATTCTTTCACGACGGAAAATAATTCGGCCGCCACTGAATATATAACACAATATACTTTCAAATATATCTTGTAATATTATTCGACGGCAAAAGTTAGAAAGTTTTTATTTCGCATTTTAGAACTGACAAAAGTATTATAAAATAAAAAAAATATCGAAATTTTGTTGGTTTTGATAAATATCCAATATTTTCGTAAGCTTCGGTCACATTTTCTAAATTTTCAATTATTAATGTTTTAGATGGATTAATTTTTCGATGATATGTTTAATTGATGAATTCGGCAATTATCAAATATCGAAACGATTTCTTTGCTGATTTTCTAATTTTGGTCTGATTGCCCAAAATTCTTTATAAACTGAACAAATACAATTTAGGCATCAAAATAAAAGTACTGAGAGTCATACTAAATTCCGAAAAAATTCTAGAACTGCGATATAAACTTTTTCAAGAATGTTCTCAACTTTAGAATTAGTTTGGAGCCAAAATCATCTTAAGATAAGGATCATAAAGGAAAATAGATCTTTACTTTTAAGGGAGTGGGTGACGATATCTGAAGGTTTGCAAACAGATTTTATCATCAATCTATGTTGTAGAGAATTTTCCAACGAGTATTTTGACTTATATTTTTTTTAATTTTAAGTATTTTTCACAAAAATCGCGCCTTTCAAATTATCAGTACCTATTTCGATCTCAAATTTTATCTAGCATATCAATTTCGTAAATAAACTCATTGGACTTTAAATACTGCTCGAAAAAATAATTAAAATTCAATTTTTCATCGTTTTTTGTCAAAAATATTTTCAAAATTTAAGAAAAAAAGGAAATTCGCAAGCATTTTCAGACAGCCTAAGACAAAGTTTTAGAAAAATGGCTCCTGACGATTTTAAGCCAGGCTTTGTCAACACTTTGAAGCATAAATGAAAAAAATCCATGAAAAATGTAGGAGGAGATAGCTTCTCAGTGAGCCTCCCAAGTTGGCTGTTTTGGCCACTAGAGGCATACATTTCAAAAAAGACAATTTTATAACATGATTTCCTTATCCAGGTTTCTCAGAAACCGCACTTAAAAACTAGTAAAAAACAGCTGAATTATCGTCACCCACTCCCTTAAAAACATCATGTTACAGTTTTTGTTTTTTTTGCAATCAAATGGAGTTATAGAGATTTCCTCTATAAATAATATGTTCCAGATAATATTGCATGGCTAAAAACTAGACATACGGTTTTCAATTAAGATATTAAAAAATTTTAAATATATTTTTTAAACTATTTAAAGTTTTCGATTATATTTTTGTATATAATTGTTTTGAAATGATTTTTTTCAACACAGTTCCTGTCCCTCATCAAGGCAAATATTTGGCATTGAAATACAGGCTGGTCTAATAGTGCTCAAATCTCCCATTGGTGCTGGTTTTGCTAATCTTGCAAGCGCAATATCATTTCTCAGAATTCGTCTATAATACTGTGGGTGAAGTACAAATTCTCTAATATCAATCGAATCTTTATATTCTTTCATATCTGAAATTTTATGAGCTCCCAAAAGCACATATCCATGAGCTCCATATCCATTTGGGACACAGTGGCCTGCGGTTAAAACCCAATAAGGCGAAACCAAAGTACCTCCACAAGTCATACATCCATCAGATTGACAACTGACAATATACGTTTGCCAAGGCCAAGAGTGAGCCACAGAATATTGCCCTCCAATTATTCTAGAACCAGCAAAATTATCATCTGGAACTAATTTTTCATTAGGTTGAATAGACGATTCTCCGCAAATACCCTCTTGCTGCCAATAATTTACATCGTCATATTTATCACTGTCGGTATTTGTCCGAAAGGAGCCGCAGGTATACCTATCACCTGTTGCAGGCGTGAGACCAGAATCTGTTTGTTGATAACGCTCGACCCAGTGGGTGATTGACTCGAATCGGGTGAAAATTGACGCGGATTCGGAACCGCAATCTTTGACCTGAAATGGATTAATTTATGAAAAGCTAGTATATTTTTCGATATAGCTGGGTTTTTTTTTGCAGTATTTTGAAAATATAACGAGAATAAACATTACACATGCAGCCTTATCTTGGGGAAATTTCTTCAAAAAATTTCACAGATCAGTGAAATACATGAAGATAAGGGAAATGCGTAAGCGAATTTTCCCAATCCTTTACAATTCGTGACAGACACTCAAAAAATTTAAAACAGCGGGGTTTTTTCCATAGAATTTGTAGTCACAGGCTTCTAATCAGAGAGCAGACCTTGTAATGGCAATTGCCAAGATTAACAGTATATATAAGATAGGTATACCCTGTTCCTCCGGTTTGCGTTCGTGGTTGAACTTCTTTTCGAAGCTCTTATTGGTAAAAACTGAAATCCGGTGCTCTCATTGGTCAAAAGCGGGTCAAACACGATTGCGAACCGGAGGAACAGGGGATCCTTATCTTAGATATACCAAATTTCTTGAGAAATAGCAAGTTTTCAAACATATAATGCGCCCAGTCACCATTTTTATTGGGGGGAATAAGATCCTCAGAAAATTGTCATTTAGCCATAAAATTAAGCATATACTGTAGAATTCACTTTCTAATAACGTATTTTATTATAAATTTTATTCATTATTTATCATCGTTTCGATTTTATTGTGCTTTCAAAAGTAACGGGAATTCGTTAATTTCGATAAACGAAAATATAATAAAATACGTATTTGTTAATTCAATTAACCCTCATTTGTGCAGAAAACTCAAGTATCTACCGGTGCATATGTGTTTTGGCAGTTTGCGAAAATAAATATTTTTTTCATGAATTTACGTATACGATAATAGCGCGACGTTAAGGGGGTAGCATAAGTCCGGCAGATTTGTACATTTTTCAGAGCATATCCCTTTAACACCTTTTGGATGATTTGAGAGATGTGGGCTGAAAAGAAGAGAAAGCGGCCTCATGNTTGGCTAGAAGGGGTCTTAGGAGTGTTAGGATTGGCTCCCTCAACCTACATCTCTCAAATCATCCAAAAGGTGTTAAAGGGATATATGAAAGAAAAAATGTGGAAATTTATTTTTTTTCTCCAATAAAAGTGTTCATTCTCGCAAACATTTATATTTTCTTAACATAACTAAGTATCTGTAAAAATATAAAAAGAAAACTTTTCACTGTACATCCATTTCGAACTAAACCCGACTATAAAACTTTTTTAAGACGATATTGATAATATTCAGCCATTTTCGGGTGTTATGAAGTGGCTTCAAAATTCTGCACATTGAAAAATTTCTTTAATATCAAATTTTTTTTCATGAAAAAGGGTCAAAAATGGCAAATAGTACAGAAAAACAACTTTTTTGTGAAATAAAAATTGACCTTCAATTGCTTTTTGATATTTAAAAATGTCCTGAGCTTCAAAAGAAATGGCGCCTATAACACCCGCAATTTTATTGGAAATTTTTCGCAAGTATAAAATGTTTAAAAATTGAGTGCCGAATGGCACTTATCGAGTGTACAGCCAAGTGTTAAAAATTTCATCAATATATTAAAAATGATAATCGCGCGACCAACCCATTAATTGACATACGGAGATTAAATAGATACCAGAAAACTGAATTAGTGATTTTGCCGGATTTTTCGTGAAGAATTTTGGTCTTGATTTGAGGAAAATTTTCATAATATTTCTGAAAAAGTCGAGAAAAAATGAAAAATTTTATAATTTTTCAAACAGCGGTCAGAAAATAGGGTTAGCAGTAAAACGGCAAAAAACGAAAACGGCAAAAATTCACTATTTTGGCATTTTCGGCCTAGAAAACTTTTTTTTCAAAAAATTATTAGATTCATGTACTTTAGAGCGCGATTTAGATCCTAAAAGTATAAAATCAAATCGCAATACACATTTTGATGAAGCTGATTAGGTGAAAAAGGCTTTTTTTGAAAAAAAAATTCTTTCGGTGCATTTTTTATCAAACTTTTGTTGAAAAAGTTAAGTTAAACATATTTTCCGGCATTTTTTATACATCTCATATAATTTTGAAAATTTGCATGCTTTTTATCCTGGGTCCAAAAATAATCGTTCAATTATAAAATTACCTTGGACACTGTTCCGTATAAAACCCATGTCGAATCAGCTGAGTATCGGCACATAATTGGACTTCCTGGAGCAAAAGAGCATCCGTTTCTAAACGAATAAGTACCGGATCTTGCGCAAGAATCATATAAAGGATTGACGTCAAGGTTTGGAAAGTTGTTATAGCAGGTCTTATCCGAAAGTGGTTCCACAAGTGTTTCGATTTTACCATCAATCGAAACCGCCACGCACGTGACAGCCTCATCATCAATACAATAACCTAAAAAAGTTTTTATTACTTATTCGTGGAAGAATCGTAACTTCTCGCGCATATTGGGTATGATTTCATTGAACAAGAATTGAGTGTCAAATCAGACCATTTTAATTCAAAATCAAAATGACTTCCAAATCACACCAGTTTTGAGGAAATAAAATTGAGTGTCAAATCAGACCATTTTTATGTAAAATAAAGTTTAGTGTCAAATCAGACGATTTCTATAGAAATTCAATAGTGAAAATCAAATTGAGTTTCAAATCAGACCATTTTTATTGAAAATCCAATTGAGTGCAAAATCAGACCATTTTCTGGGAAATCAAATTGAGTGTCGAATCAGACCATTTATATTAAAAATCAAAGTGACTGTCAACTCAGACCATTTTTATTGAAAATTAAATTGAGTGCGAAATCAGACGCTAACTATTGAAAATCGTATTGAGTGTCAAATCAGACGACTTTTCGGGAAATCAATTTAAGTGTTAAATCAGAGCAATTTTATCAAAAAATCAAATTGAGTCCCAAATCAGATCATTTCTAATTGAAAGTAAATTGAGTGTCAAATCAGACTATTATTATTTGGACAAAAATTGGTTGCTCATTCGTGAAAATGGCGTTTCTCCTTTGCACATGTAGTGTCGAATTTATGAAAAAAAAAATTTCACGGATTTAAATCCGACTTTGATTTGACTGTTTTACGTCAGAAATGATAGATTTTTTGAAAATTGGACGTAACAAACGATATTTTTAACCATGAAATATTTTTCAAAATTAAATAAAATTGGTCTGATTTTTAAACATAAATGAAAATGTTCTGATTTGACAAGTGTGCAGTTGATTTTCACTGAAATCCTTGCAAGATTTTTTGGTTCAAATTTTTTGTAAGAAATTCGTAATAATCATTGAACGCGATCAAAATTTTATATCAAAGGCAAATGAACATATTGAAGATAATACCTCTCCTGAAAAGTAATCTTTCTTTGTTATTTAAGGCGATTTGCTTCAGATCATAAAATGCGTCAGTATTATCTCCTCTCGACGGTGAAAGTTACAACCCACACAAATTGCTATAAATGCGTTTTGAATAAATGCATGCATGATGCGTTGGTTGTTACTTTATGTGCTTAAAGGTGATAACAATGACGCATTTCATTTTTCGAAGCCAATCTTCCAAAATAAGAAAAAAAGTCAGTTTGTCTGGCCACGAGTTATCTTTGATATCGAAGATTATACCTACGTGTCTCGTATAACTTTGACGTCAGAGACCTAAAGAATCGTGCGATGTGATTGTTTAATACATATTGAGTCAATGTGTAGCAATAAACTTACTTATATTGCTGGTATAACCAGTTGTCATATAAGTCACATGAAAAAAAGAGCTAATGTGTAGTGACCAATCGAATCGCACGATTATTTAGGTTCCTGACGTCAAAGTTTTACGGGATACGTAGGTATGATCTTTGATGTGTCCAGTCGCCTTTGGTATCAAATTTTGAACGAGTTCAATGTTATAATGTATCCTTCACCTTCAAATTGGAAGTCGTACAGTTGTAATAATTTTGAAGCATTTTCGAATGATTCTTATAAAAGGACGAATTTCTCACAAAAATATGTTTCTTCAACGAAAACTGAAAATATTTTTCGTCGAAAATCAAATTGAGTGTCAAATCAGACCATTTTCATTTGCCTCAAAAAATTTGAATATATGAGCTAGGGAGTTAATTATAATTGACAAAATGCTAATAAGATGAATTTTCTAAACATAAAAGATAATATTTACCTGAAGGTGGTAGACAAATTCCACTTTGGTCCGTTCCGCTTATTTTGACTAAGGCGGCGTCTGAACCTTGGTGCAGAATAGTTTTTCTCGTTTTTATAAGTTCGCCATTTATCATGACCGAAACGTCTCCTTCCGCACATGTACTCGAAGTCAGCACAAATTTCCCGCCGTCTAATAAGGCGCCTCCGCATTCGACACAATTTCCAGATTCATCGCAACTTTTCACCTGGACAGCCCAAGGAAAGGACCTCACTGTAGAATTTTGGCCATCGTGCAGATTTGTCGTAATGTTTAAGTGTAAATCTTGTGTTTCAGATTGTGCTATCAGATGGTCGATCTCGGCTGTGTGTTGGGTGGACGATAATGAACATTCATATTGTGCCTAGGAGTTAAAGATTAGAAATATGTTTTCGATAAAAAATGACTTTTCAAGCGAATTATACTGCCGATAAAAATATGTGAATAATTGAATGATTTTTAGTTCCTGATTTTCTCAACGTTTGGAACCACATAAAATATATGAAAGTTTTAAATTCAATTTTATTATAAAACACAAACTAATTATTTCCTTTTCCTAACCTAAGTCCATTTAAAAATGCTTACTATCTCTATAGCGCGTGTTCGAATCCCACTAATGTTGTTTTAGTGATTGGCTTGAGTATGATTTTAGGCAAATGCTTGATATTGGGACCGCCAAAGTTAATCGGTGTGCCCAATCAAAAGCCCTGTATTCCAGAATAGGCCGGATTTCATCGGTCAGATTTGAAAAAGATCAACCAATCAAATGCTGAGATTCCGCATTTTTCAAATATTCAGGATCTATGCTCTAAGGGTCTGTAATCCATATATATACCCAATTATGAAAAATTAAGGATATATAATATGGTCAAAAACCGTTTCGTTATCTTTGATAAAAAATTGAGGTTTTCGAAAATATTTCAACGATTCATTTCGTTTTTAGACAATATCATAGATAAACTTTATCATGAAAAATTGAGTATATCGAAAATTATCCCTATTGCGCCTTTCTCAGGACGCGTCATAACTTTGAGAAAGTGACCAATAAAATCGCGGGATTTTCGAATTAAGTCGACAATCGAGTATTGTGATTGGACACTGGCTCAAAGTTATGACGCGTGCTGAGAAAGGCGCAATAGTGATAATTTTCGATATAATTTTTGTCGTAAAAAATTAAATTTTTAAATTGAAGAATAAATTAAGAGTTTTAAAAATGCAGATGCAAATTTTCGTAAATAGAATTTCATATTATTAAAAAATAAATTATTATCATAACATTATTCAAATTTTGTACTGTACATCGTATCCTCAAAACATAGAAATTGATTATTATTAACAGCGTACAGAAAGGGACCTTTATTCTCGATTTCAGAATTCATGGCATATTGGAATTTTAAAACGCTATTGTAATTAACCATGGTTATCCATTAAAAGAAAGTTTTGCTATCTAAGAAAAACTGGGCGTTTTATTCACCTCAAGACTCAAACTTAATATTATTCAGAATTTGAACGCCGGAGGGTTGAAGATTAGCGAAACGTAAAATTACAGTATTTGAGATAGGATGTAATTTTCGAGATTATACTGGTTCAAAAAGAATCAATTCTTATCGGGAGATTACCAGTAAAAATAGCTTGCACGTTTCTTGTTGAAAAGCATGTTAAATCTAGGATAAGGATATATTCAAAAGAGCTAAGATTTAAGCAAAAACACCCGTTTCTCCTATACACCTATATTTGTTTAGTGTTGAAGTGAAAATATTTTAGAAATTTTTGATTTTTTTTCAATTTTTAGCATTCCTAATAGGAATTTCTTATTCTGAATTCAACATTTTTTTGATCACCTTATTCCAAAACGTTGAATAAACATGAATTATGAAAATTTTAAATACTGTTCATTAAAAAATAAAAATCGATACTTATCAACTTTACATACAGCATGTCAGATTTTTGATTATATTATAACTTTTTGCAGGAGCTGACCTAAACCAATAAACGTTCAAATTTACTTATTGACCGATCAGCGGTGTCAAAATCATATTTCTGCAGCAGCTAAGAATATGAGCAAAAATGTGACATACTGTTTTTTTTTTATTTTTTTGTAATAGACGTAAATTTAGTATACTTTCTATGTTAGAACAAATTAAATTTACGCCAATTAAAAAATCTAAAAGAATATGTAACGTGTATAAGAATTTATTATGAATATTAATTTTAATAGACTACCTATAATATGTTGAACAAAATATTATATAAAAATTTGAAATTGATGCAAATTTAGTATTTATTCTATAATACTACTTTTAAANTCAAGCAACAGTTCCTTATTTTGAACATTATAATACTTTTCAGTTAGGAATGCGAAATCTAGAGTTTTCTTAATTATTAAAGTAAAAATAAAACTTTTATTTGAATGGATCCATATTTTGAGCGTTGAAAAAACGTCTAATTTGCACTTTTTCTAATGATACACATGAAATAACCAAAAAATCAGCATAAAATTCCCCTGATTAGCAAATCTGTTTTAAATAATGGTCATCTATTTCTCATTATTCGCTGTAATTTATGAGAAAATAATTTAGTTTAAATGTTGTATTTGTTATAAATAGTCTGAGCCTTCATAAATCGACCTTTATCAGAAAAACAAACAAAACACACGCCCGTACCACGCCGAGTAGAAAGCGAGATGGTTCACGAATCTTACAAGAAGAATTTGGCTTAATCGCGGGGGTCGGTGTTGAAGCCTTAAGTACACTAGTTACCGAATAGCCATAACCACAAGACATGAACCACGGTGATCTTGACATGTAATTTTTGAGTTTTTTATGCTATTGGGTAGCTCGGATACTTGTCAGCCGGATTTTGCGGCCATTCAGGATCTGGCCTAGATATCATACTTTCTTCGAAAAACCCGGGGTTAGATCAAATTATTATCATTTAAGATCTAAATAAAGTAAGCAGATTTCGACTAATTTTTTGTAAAAAAAAACTCGTATGTGAAAGAGCACTCGTATTTAGGCTTCCAAGTCATTTGATTTGCTTGATACAAAAATGTTTCATTTTCAAATTTTTAAGTTTTCTTGTATTATTGAGCGATTCGGAAAATTAAATTTCCTACGAAACTTGAATTCATCACTTTTTAGATCATTTTAGAACTATGGTTCTCGAAAATTTAGTCATTTTTGACATTTTCAGAAACCAAATCAGAATACCAAAAGAAAGGCCTTGCTAAAATGAACAAAACTAGTAAATCAAATTTTTTGAATTCAATATTTTAGGTCAAAATTCCAAAATACACAAATCAAGTCAAAATTAACTTTTCTAGAATTTCGATAATTTTGCTGTTTTCAGTTTTTACCTATTTTGTTTATGAACTATAGAAAAAACATATTTTGATCAAATCAATCCAGCCTTCTTAATAACCAAAACAAAGTCAGAAATGACTCAAGATGTTTGAGAGGCAGTAGAGAGCATTATTAATCGAGCTTAGTTGAATAATCAGCAGCTGGGTAAGTAATAACCGTAACTTTTGCGCCCTGCTGTGATTTCGAAAAAATTGCCAGGTCACCTGGGTTCAGGATGACTCCAGCGTGAATTTTTGAATTTGCAATAAACTTAGTGGTCATTATGTATAATAACAGTATTTTAATTAATTAGATTTTCGAGTTAATTTTCTAAGGTAATATTCGTGATACTCTGCGCAACTCAAATCCGTATTTTTCTACAAATACAATTTTAGTCAACGAAGTTTAGGAAATAAATAGACTCAATAGAGACCAGAACACATATTATCATAATAAACCCGATACATTTACCAGTATTCGAAGTTCAAAATACGTTTTTTCTCAAATTTGACCAAAAGAAACCGTGCTTAAAAATCGATAAAAATTTATTTTTGATAAAAATGGGCATAAAAATTTGGCTACCACGTATGTCGATAATTCAGAAAAAAATGTTCGAGCCAATTTTTTGCTCATTTCTGATAAGCGAAGAAAATCAATTTTTCTAAGCTACCCAGAATAAGCAAAAATTTTAAAATGTGGCTTGAACACTTTTTTTTGAATTATCGACATACGTGGTAGCCAAACTTTAGTGCCCATGTTTCGTCAAAAAATAAACTTTACTGATTTGAAAACAAGGCATCTTTTGGTCAAATTTGTAAAAATATTTTGTTTTATCGGTTAAAAATTATTTTCTCAAAATTTGATCGAGAAACTTTGGGCAGGTGGCTTGTATAAAGTATGTAATCAGACCTTACGAGGGTCCCACGATTTAGAATGAAAATTCAACTCTAATACGATTTCCTGTATATTCGTACTTTTATCTACTTTATCTGGTGTTCGCGGCGATTTTCGTACAATTAAAGGGGATTTTAACAACCCAGTTTAAGTAAAAGTTCATCGAGAGAAACAAGCTTAAAATTAAGTTGGTTGAAGTCCAGATTACTGAGAATCGTTTGATCAAAAAAACTTGTTCAAACGTGGTTTCAAACATTTAAAAATTGCACTAAAATGCACTATGTTCGAAAAGTGTCTAAAAATGTAGGCATTTCAGACAACATGATTCTATCATGTTTTTCTTGTAAGTTTATTACGTACGAGTTCTGATATATTTAATTGATAAACTGCGAGAATATTTTCTCAAACTCTTTATTCTGATTTGAAAATAATTCAATACATCGAAAGCTAATCAACATTTTAGTCCTTATTGAATTAAAAAAAAGACATATATATAACATGTCTCGAACAACAAAAAACATTTAATTGATATAATGGTTATTCGCAACGTCTGCTAGACAAAGAATTAAGTGACCATGGTAACGTGTAAAAATTTAATAAAAATTGGGGTGACTTCTGATGAACATTTTCAGTCTAAACTTACACATAAAGTGTATAATTTTATTCAAAACAACGTTTTACAGGATACATTTACTAGGTTTTGAATGGAATAAATTTTGAACGTTTCAAGTCTCCAAAGATTTAATCCCAAAGTTAATTATCATAAAGTGATCTATATTTTTGTCGATCAGAAAATCGCATTTTTGTTGAAATTTTGAATCTTAGATTC
>SCLH01001975.1:33525-43693 GCA_004367855.1 Oikopleura vanhoeffeni | reverse complement strand
TTTTGAGATTTCTGAAATTTTTTATTTATTAGTTTTTCATAAAAAAATTGGAAGCAATGGTCGGATTTGGACCAATTTGTGTATTTTATTATTCACAAAATATTTGAGCCCAGTCTGAGCTATCTAAGAATGTGATCGGATGAGTTGTTTTAAAAGCCGAATTATTTGAAATTTTTGGCCAAAAATCTCGCAAATAACGACCAGGAAGTCGCGTAATCGATTGATTTTGAAAATATATGTTATTATTGATTGGTTAATAAATTTTATAACTGATTTTTTTTGCAAAATTGTTATCAAATTTGGAGTAAAACATTAGCTCATAAAACATAAAAAAATTAGAAAACCAAGAACAAAAAATATTAATCTGCTCAATAATTATGGCATCAAGAAAAATCTAAGAAAAATTTGCCCTGTTCATCGAAAAACACGACAGTATTATGGAAAAAGTGTGGTTTCATAAAAAACTCTCAATTCACACTTTATTCAAACGGTATTCGTACAAATATTTTTAAGTTCAATTTTGCTAATTTTAAGCTCGAAGAACAAATGTGAATGAGTAGGCTTTCGGAATTTGTCAACTACATTCATGCGTATGAAGACATTGTAATCCCGATTTGAAATTTAAAATAAGAATGTGACCCTCAAATTGATGAACCGGTCAAAAAAAATCAAAATAATTTAAAAATTTCATATAAACAAATTGCACAATTAATTGTTTTTTGAAAGAAATACTAATGGTGAGTCACTATTGGTGACTTCAAAAGAGTTCGATCACAAATTTTTGCTCAAATCTAAAATATAAATTATATAAATGTTTCTAGTTTTCCAAAAACAAGTATTTTATTTCCATTGTAGATTTGAGCAATACTTTTTATATTAGCTCTAATGTGTGATAAACAGGTTTGCAAATATTTGAAATCAACTTTGAAATTTTCTAAGATTAATTTCTTAAAACATCGGAATAAAATTCAATTACATTTCAAAATATCAAAAAAGAATGTATTTGGAAAATTGTAAGAAATGTATCACGTTCTTAAAAATCATTCGTTTCTGAATTTCAAGCCCAACAAGCCCCTTCAAATACGGTCCTTAGTAACCATTAATAGTTACGTAGATCATATTGAATAAAATTTCCTGTTCAAAAGACCGCAGAAAAATGCAAAATTTGTTAAGGAGGGTCCAGAGGCTGAAAATGTTTCATGATACTTTAGGGCGTGAATTAATTAGAAATGTCAAAGATTTAGAAATTTGTATTTCAAGATCGGAATGCTGTAAAATCACAATGTAAGGTGGCACTTTTAACATATGAAACATTATGCTTTAACACGTTAATTTTGGGTAATATGTAGCAATATGTTAAGCAATATATTACCAAAAAGTCTGAATTAGCGATAATGTAGCAATTTTGACATATTTTTTGGAAAAGATCGATCTGACGGGAATATCCTTACAAATTATATATATTCAAAAAGCACAGAATACGTTAATTCTTGCTGTCATAAAATTGACAGTTTTATACGTTTAACATTTTGACATCAATATATAAAATTTATATAGCGAATCGAATAAAATGACTGAGTGCATGAAGTTATTGTTGTCCGTCTGGGATACACAAAGAACTCATTTGACATAATGAGACACCTAATCTAGCTAATTAACAACTTATGTTCTCAAAATAAGATAGATTATGTTTCATAATTAATGTTTTTGATACCCATTCATATAAAAAAAGTTTCGACGACCATATCGCTTAATATCGCCGAGTCCAAACAAAATTCCAAGAAAAAAAGTTTTTTTTGGACTGGGGGATCGTTATCGATATGAAAGCTTGATGGTGAATTTCCACGATTTTTTACGAAAAGTGGAAATAAGTTCAAAAAACTGTTTCTATAACACGCTCATATTGGTAACGTGGAACTCTATCTAAAGACTAATCCAGCTTATTCTAGAACGTAATCCAAGAATTATTTATAAATATTCCAGATTTTGAGCCTCAAACTTATTTAGCAAATTATACGTATCTCAAAAATTCCCAACTGGCCCATGAATTTTAACACGATTTAGCAAAAATAATAAATGTCTAGAATTCCGATTGATCAAAAATTAATAGTTTACCAAATATTTGACGAAAATTCGATTTTCCTCAAGTTTGCAGTTTAATTTTTAGAAAGAAAAATTACGCAATGTGGAGGGTAATTAGCAAAATTTCGATATTTTTCTATTTTAAAAATATGAAATATAATTTCGATTTGACAAAATTAAGAATATCATACCTTATTAGGGTGCTACAGCAAATGAGCCATTTGAGTTATGTGATAGTTATGAATAAACGGAAAAGTACATTTTGTCAAAAACGATTTTGAGACCAAGTATTTTTTTCAAATTTCCAAAATTTTCGAAAAAAACAAGGTTTCTCATTGGCCCAAAAATCGACCTCACCAAACAAGGGAATTATTGCTATAGACGTGTTCATTTAAATCTTGCGATTCCAACGCTGATAAGTTTATTTTTTTAAAACCATTATTTTAGAAGATTTTTTATAATTTGTATGCACTTTTTGATTCGCCTACGCAAAATCGTGATTTTTAACATTTAAAAACAGTTTTTCGGGTCGAAAGATTGAGTTTTGGAATTTGGTATGAGGTAATAACATGCTTACAATCCCTCAATTAACCCATAATTCTGATCTTTAAAAAATTTCACGGTAGTTGACAATTAGCTGTAACACCCAATACCTTATTGTGAGGTTCGAAAACTAAGAATATGAAATGTATTTTTTGTTTTGACACATAAGTTAGGAATAACCGATAATTTAAAAAGATTTATTTCATCTATGATTAAAAATAATGAAAATTATAGATTTTAAATTTTTAATTAAAGTGTTCAACATTTCGTAAATAGTTCACAAAATAGTTGACTAAAATTCCCAAAGTTTGCAGCTAAATTTTTAGAATTAAAAATTGCGCAATGTGGAGGAAAATTTGCAAAATTAAATTTATTTTCTGCAGAAGTTTCACATAGACTTGGGCGACTATTTTTTAATCCTAAAGTATTTAAACTGATCTAATTCCTAATCGCAAAAGTCAGAAAATGATGTTCATCTACACATCATGAAACCTCTGGGTATCACGTTAGCTTATGTGCAAAATCGCTGCTTTAACGAACAATTCAGTACTCATGTTTTTGACCCTGCGCGCTTGTTAAATTGAGCCTTGAATTCAAGAATTATATAATGCGACATGGCACATATTTAAAAGATTTCGCAAAAATTAAAGTTCTAGAAATATTGTGCGTTTCAAGACTGGTAGTTTGGCTACATTTCAGTTTGACAAAATGACTTTTGAGCAATTTTTGAAATAAAAAAATGGGATTCTCACTTTATTAACTAATAAAAAATATATATTTTAAGGCAGAAATGTTTTTTATAAATTTTAAAAATAATAAGATATTTTTTACTTAAGTTTTGTATATTTTAATAAATAAAAGATTCTTATAACGTTGTTTCAAAATGTGTTTCACACACCACACTTTTGAATCCGCGCCTGTGATTGGCTGCTTTTAGATAAAGAATAGAATGCGTGGGTCGGAAAACCATCCTGAGCAAGTGGAATAAATGGGATTATATAATAAAAAATGTGATAAGTGTATTCAAATTATATCAATTATATTCCAGATAAAATAATTAAAAAAATTTTGCCTATTTTTTGAACACATTTTTTTCAATTGATCACATATTTTTAGAAATTTAAAATTCTAAAGAATATCGAGGTAGATTCCAACGCACCTTATCCAACTTTTTGTTAAAAAGATACGTTCAATGTTTTAGAGAAAGTCAAGTTAGCTCGAAAAAAAACAAAATAAAATTTTAAATATCCAAATAATTACTCAAACGTCACTATAAACGTCTTATAGCACAAAAATTTTTTTTTTAACGACAAGGTCAAACTGAATTCAATTCAAAATCTCTCACCCACCCAGAATACGTGAGTGAAATATCTAAAGCGTGGGTGGGAAATTTTGAGGAGTTTTTGGTTGAATTAGGATCTACAAGCTTTTATTGAAAAATAATTTAAATTCTGTTACTTATTGCGTAAATTCGAACTAATTTAACATCTTGAATTTCCTCTTTGTTTAAAACCTCCTACTACGGGTACCGTTTGGCCATATTTTGTGGGAAAGTATATTTATACAATCTCTGAGGATAAAAACCCCGTTTCAAATTTAAATAAACATAGTCGTCCTTTACTGATAACGACTGAAATTGGAAAATGTCAGATTTGGAAAGTAATTTTTTTAAACGACGGGTTATAGCTTTTGACGGGATGATAACGGTCTCCGAAATTTAATAGAGGCATTATTTAACTCTCACGATGTCGGTTGTCAATTTTATAGGTCGCTCGGAAATTGATGTGCTTGGAAATAATAATGTGCTAATTGGTACATTATTATCTGAACTGGTCATAATTTCGAATGCATTACAGTGAAGTCCGTCTAACAGGACGCACCATATTAATATTAAAAGTACTGTCCAGCGAAAAGTACTAGACTGTACCAAAATAATATGCCTTGATATGATACATGTGTTACATACGTATCGTACTATGGCGTCTTTTTATACTAAAATAAAGTACTTTTAGCTGGACAGTACTTTTAATATTGATACGGTGCGTCCTGTCAGACGGACTTCACTGTAGTTAAATATTTTTTAAAGAAATTGAAACTGACAAATTATTTGGATATTTACTCAATTTGAAAATATGAAATATAATTTCAAATTTACAAAGCTAAGAATATTATATTGTAAGTTTAGGAAAGTAAGAACATAAGATCAGATTATTGTTTTTTAGGCCTGAGTATGCAATAACCAATAATTAAAAACATATTTGTTTTATTATTTGAAATAAAGAAGATATAAGATAAAAAATATTTATTAGAAAATTCTCAATATTAAAAAATATTGTCGGTTTTTGGTAAAAAACAAAAATATACCAAGAAATTATTCATTTTTTCAAGCTAAATAATTTCAATCATTCTATTTTCAAACAATGTAAGGTCTTAGTAATAGTATAATTATCGAATTCTTGGCTCTACTTTTCAAATAAAGAACTGTTTGGTGTATTTGACCTCCGTCGATTTGAAATAAGAAGCATTTACAGCCCCTTAGTTATAAATCGGGTTTTCCCCAAGAATTTTTTCTACCGGAATGTTCCACACAGACGTACGGCTACTATACTCATTAAGATATACTTTATTCACTATTTAAACTTGCATAACTTCACTGAAAACTGATGAACATGCATAAATTTTTCAATAATTTGAACAAAACCTATTTTTTGAGGGGTAGAAGTAACCACAGGGTTTTTATTCTCGAAGAGAAATTCAAATAGCTTGACTAAATATGCCGTTTTTAGATGATATGAAAATTTCATTCATTTTTATGTCAAAATACGACCAGAGACTGTCAAACTGTCCAATTTTCAATAATTATAACTTGATTTTCAAGAATGAGAAAATCGCTTAATACTATGAAAATACCGTGTGATGAGAATTTTCTTTATAAATTTCCTGACAATTTTATGAATTTTTAAAAATATATTTAATTTAATAAAAAATAGTTGATTTCAATGACAGCAATTATATCATCAGATAAATTAAATTAGTTGATTCGAACTGTATCAATTATATTCAAAAATATAGTGAATTTCAAGAAAATCAATTATATAATTAGAAAAATGAGATAAGTTGATTCAAATTATATTTATTATACCATGGATTATTTTTTAATTCAATTATCATTTGATATATTCTATATTTTAATTTAATTCAAATTATATCTATTTTATTATTCAAAATATGTTATGAAAATTATATCCGATATGTTATCGTTATATGTTACGCTAAATGCTTAAAACTTGAAATCATAACTATAAAATGCATCAGAAGTTATTTTTCAGGTAAAATTATAAAATTTTCGACACATTACAAAGATTTATAAAGATGCTTAAAATATCGGATTTAGCATAATGCACAAAATGTGCATATGTTCTCTCCATAATAGACTGTTATTTAAAAATTTGTTGTTTGAAATACATGTTTTTCGCTTCGATAATTTCGCCCTTCGAAATAATCTCAAAATCGTAAAATTGAGACCGAGAAAGCTGCCTAGCCGATCGAATTAACATTTTACGAATTCTGAATTGAACAAAAAATGTGTTTTTTTGTATTTCAGTGCAAATAAAGGGATCGATCTTCGCCACCTTGCCGGATTTGATTTAATTAATAAAATGCTTTCACGCTGTGATTTTGGGCACGGCTGTCAAAACTACACAAAATCCGAAAAATTTTTGTTCTAAATGTTGTTCAGCTTTTTAAGGGTATAAGACGATCGGGGCAATGAAAACTTGATAACAAAAAAATTTTTACGTAAAAAAGAGCAGGTTCAAAAACTTGAAAAAATCGCTTTATTAAAAGTGATTTGAAAAATGTCTCCTTCTGTTGATAAACCGTCATCTTAAAATCAAGTCGTCAATTGATTAAAAAAATAGCTTCCAGTTTTTATTTAAAATCAAATGAAAAAAGCCAGTTTTTCGAATTTTAGTATAAACAAAAGCATCCTAATTATCGTTGGTGTAAGTTTTTGTCCACGCAAGTAACAACAAAACCAAATCGAAAAGTGGCCACTAAAAGCAACTACTTATCTTATTTTTTGCTAACCCCGATTTACAAAAATTACGATTTCTAGAAAAAATCACAGATTTTGTCAAGTTGATTAACCGAAAATTATTATATAGATTAGGATCCCCGAGTCCAAACCAATCTCTTTCATAGTTTTCAAAGAAAAAAATCTTCTTTTTGGACTCGGGGATCGTTATCGATCAACTGATTTTTCATAAATAGCTGATTAAGAAAAACATACAAATGATATTTTCCCAATAAGGGTGATTTTTAACTCGTCACCCAATAAATTCCAGTTATTTTCAACAGGAAAAATTGATTTATTCTAGAACTATATTTAAAAAATGAAATTTGCGAGGACAAAAATCAGCTATATAATTTTGCAGACAGTATAATCTCTTTTTTCCTTATAAAACATACCTGGACTTGTAGAAGTAAGGGTAATAAACTATAGGGAATTCTTCCCATTTTCTATGTTTTTTTGCCCAAAAAAGTGTGTTTTCTCTTGCCCAAATATAAAGAATGAAGATTTTCTATTCAAAGTTCTATTCTCCCATTTTTTTCTTTAATCTTCTTCAGATTAATCTCTCAGTGAAAATAATTTTTTGTAAAGTATCTCTCAAAGCCGCCTTTTTCAACTTCCGTTCTTTTTTTATAATAAAATAAGTCTATCTAGAAAACAAAGTGATAAATTTAAGAAGCAGGTAGCGAAAAAAGGTAAAAAAGGGATAGAGAATAGGTTTTAGGTTAGTTAGGGCTTTCGGATAGATCTTGCACTTGCAGCATAATCTCACGCCGAGTTAGCTCAGTGGCGCCACCTACCGACTGTTGAGATTATGTGGCGCTAGAGAGTAGCTAATCAAACGATAACCAACGAACTTTTTCCCTAAGTTATCGAGACCGTCTGATACCTTTGTACAGACGCTTACACCTTAAGTTCCATAAAGATTTTTAAGGGGGTTTGCTTCGAGGGTCGCGGTAGGATACGTGAGAAGGACCTTATATCAGAATTTCTCCTTGTGATAAGATCTCGTAAGGAATCTCTGGTCTGATAAAATATTTAATGAGAAAATTCTCGACAATCATCGTCTAAAATTCTTGCGGAATGGTTCACGGGTGAAAATCAATCAAGTCGCAATGCAGTTTTTGTGAGAATAAGTACGAAGACAGAATCCAACTGTCAGATTTGCAAATTTTCGGGTGATATTTAATAATTTTCCGTCATTTTTTTTTTAAATAGCGTTTTTTTCATTTTCGGATTTATTTCGGATTTCCGGAAAGTCGTTAAAATTGCTAAAACTGAGACCAGCGTTCGGCAGACCAAAATTAAAATCGGATCTGCTCGGTTCCGATTCGATCGAACGTTTTCGTGATAAGATGGGATCGGAAAGCTGAGACTGTCGAACTAGATCGGATCGAAATAAATTGATCTTATCTCTAAATAATTCTCCAAAAATCGACTTTCCTTATTTATTACACTGTAATGCACTTGCATGAAAATTAAGAATCCTATTTTTTCCATTTTTATATGCAAAATTTTAAATTTTCTTAATTTAATATTTGTTTAAATTTTTGAATTCTTGTGTTTTGTGCTGTGATCGGACTATCTTTTTTTTCTTTATGCTAAGGGGATGGGGTGCTTCCAGTAATGTTGCTGGGGAAAAATAAGGCGTTTTTAAAACTCAAATATCTTTTGTGAGAATTGAGTGAACGTTATTTTTTCCAATTGTATATTGTAGTCCGTAACCTTGAGAAGTCAAAACTGATTCATTTCTAGAAAATATTAATCCATCAACCTTTAAATGCATAAAACCTAATTGCTGGGTATTTCTTTTCATGAATGTATACCGTCATATCAACGTATCACAAAATCACATCATGCCGATATTATGATCAGAAAAAATTCTCTACAATTAAACCAAGCATATTTTATAAATTCATCTAATTCGCCGAAAATTATTTTTGAAACTCTTGCTATAGTTAAATATAGGCAAAAGAAGATTATTTACAAAAAAAAAGTATACCTCACGAACGGCAGCATGGCGATTTATTCTCTTTTTCATAAATTCTTTGGTGTAAAATCTAGCTTATTGCAAGCAAATTAAAATCGCTATAACGTTGGAAATATAGCAAGGAGTGAATAACATTTGAAAATGCATATCCCTATTCACACTTTTGTTAATATCCCGGCCCTGATAAGGAAAACGTAGTGTGTTTTAGTAGCAGGGCCGGGATATTAACAAGAGTGTGAATAGGGGATATGTTAATTCAAACCGTAAAGATAACTGATAGAGAAAAAAAATATTATTTTTAATATAATTTTGCATGGCCAGAGGGCGAGTTAAAATATGCTAAATTTCAGCTTGTTTCAACTCTAGATTCGGATAAATTCCATTTTCAACATATTTTAATACAATTTTTCTGGAATTGTGCAAAAACCACGCACTGTTTGAATGCCCGTTTTCTGATTATTGAATTATGATTTTAATCGGCTAGAGATCAGAAATGTATTTTTTACAACAATGGAGAAATTTATTTCTCATCATTTTCGAAGAGTTGGACACAAAAATTGAAGAATATGAAGAACGCGAACTTATTGGCGTGTTCTGAGTACAATCTCGAAAAATTTCATCACCGTTGTATGCAGTATGTAAAAGTTTTTACCTGATGGAGACAAAAATCAAGCACTCATAAACAAGCACTAATTTCATTGAATGGATAGGTCAACAATTTATCTACTGATTTGTGTTCAATCGAACCGCACAGAGTAGGCGGACAAAATAATTTGCTAAATATTCGAAAATGTGTCATGTAATAAAATAAACGCCGCTTGATTGCTTGCATAATTTTCAACATTAGGCACCCACAACCCCCTTAAGCGAGATACTGGTCGCATTTTAAGGCCAAAAACAGGGTTTTCAGCGTCGCCCAATGAGTACTAGCGAAACAGCACGAACATATGTATTTCAGTTTAGGGATAATTAACATTAATCTTGCTTTCACAAAACAAATCGCAAGGCCTCTGATTGGCCGACCATCAGGACGACTTCAAAAGTGGCAACTATTTCACTTCAAAGCCTCTCCTCCCTGAGTTTAAAGATAGAGAATACTTTTATAGCTTTGACGACCAGAGACGTGGGCATAATCACAAGTTCCGTTTAACTCAAAAATTTCATCCGGCGCTAAATCACAAAAAACTGTTTTTGGCTATTTTGAAGTGCCTCGGGGAAAATACTACTCCTCCTGGATTTTGACGGCAGAAACCTAAAAACTGGTATTTGACGATCCTTAAGGATACGCGCAAAGCCCCGATTCCACAATTTGCATTTTTGTATCTCGTTCTTTTGGAAACCGCGATTCAAATCTCCAGAAATTTCCCAAAATTTGAAAAATACACTGAAATGTTCAAATCGCGATACAAATACTTTTTATGACAAATGAAAATAAAAAGACATCTGATCAACTATTTTTGTCCATATTCAGAAAAAAACAT
>SCLH01001975.1:0-33519 GCA_004367855.1 Oikopleura vanhoeffeni | reverse complement strand
ATTAAAATCGCTATAACGTTGGAAATATAGCAGGAGTGAATACATTTGATAATGCATATGTTAATTCAAACCGTAAAAATAACTTATAAAGAAAAAAATATTATTTTCATGGTCAGAGGGCGATGTTACTACAGAGGGCGATGAGTACAATATGCTAAATTTCAGCTTGTTTCAACTCTAGAATTCGGAATAAAATTCGCATTTTTCAACATATTTAAAAACAATTTCTGGAATTGTGCAAAAACCACGCACTGTTTGAATGCCGTTTTCTGATTATTTAATTATGATTTTAATCGGCTAAGAAATCAGAAATGTATTATTTACAACAATGGAGAATTTCTTTCTCATCATTTTTCGAAAGAGTTGGACCAAAAATTGAAAATATGAGAACGCGAAATTATTGGCGTGTAACTGGAGTACAATGTCGAAAAATTTAATCACAGTTGTATGCAGTATGTAAACGTTTTTACCTGATGGAGAACAAAAAACAAGCACTAAATTTCAGTGAAGGTCAACAATTTATCTACTGATTTGTGTTCAATCGAACCGCACAGAGTAGGCGGACAAAATATATTGCTAATTATTTAGAAAAATGTGTCATGTAATTAATAAAAGCCGCTTTGAATTGCTAGCATATTTTCAACATTTAGCACCCACAACCCCCTTAACCCACATACTCAGAAGTTCCAAACAGTGACTACTCAGCGGTGGCCATATTTGGCCACCNAGCCCCGAGTTCCACAATTTGCATTTTTGTATCTCGTCTTTTTGGAAACCGCGATTCAAATTCTCAGAAATTTCCAAAATTTGAAAAAAATTACACTGAATATGTTCAAATCGCGATACAAATACTTTTTTTATGACAAATGAAAATAAAAAGACATCTGATCAACTTATTTTTGTCCATATTTTCAGAAAAAAACATTTTAAAACTAATCTGGAAAATTTCATGTCCGAGTCTTTAAATGCGACTAGTACTCCCTTGATGAAATGTAACAAATTAATAATAAATGCGAAACGTTACGATAAAATACGAAAAGAAATCTCTAAACGTTCTGGATCAAATTAAAAATTAACTTTTTATAAAGACACTGTGTTTAACACAGAAACCAAAAATATTATGGGATGCTTTTTTTTGCCGAGCGGATTATGGGACCAGAACCCAGAAAGTTTGCTTATCTAAAGAACTTCAGCAATATTCGGTAAATGCCGAAGATTATAATTCGGTATAGCTAGTTACTCAGCATCATAAGTGTGGTGTCCTAAAATAAGTGCGATTTGATTGGCCACTATTTTTTCTGATTTCACAGTTATGACTCATAACTTATGAGCCATAACTTATGGCGCTGAGTAACCATCTATACCAAAGTATAATCTTCAATCTCAGAACGGAAATGCATTACAGCGGGTCTCGTTAAAGCACTCTTTTTTGAGCATATTTGATTTTGGGCGACCTAATGACTATCTTTTTAACAAGTCACTCACAGTTGAACAGTGACTGTTCCTATAAAATTTTTTATTACCGTTGACTTTATTTGCCAAAGACGCATGCCAAAATGAACGCTTTGAGAGGAAATCTTAAATCCGAGAATGCCATTCTAAGATTTTTTTTGACACAACAAAATTTGTTGAACAAAATTCGCAATTTTCGGAGCTTTTACCGTAGCCCGCTTTCTGTGGGTAAAATTTATCATCAATTCCCGGTTTTACAGCCAGTTTTCTTATTGCCGAATTATATTTTTGCTATTTACGAGTCGTAAATTACGACACAAAAAGTTAAAATTTAGAATACCCATTTTAGCTCTAAACTGATCTTACCTATCATTTGATTCCTAATCCATCAAAACGGTTTTTGATTCGGAAATATTTCCGGAACGATTTCATTTTCTCTGAAGATTGAAATTCAATTGAATCCTGATTAAAATCATGTTTTTTGACTACTCAAAATAATATTAAAATTAATTTTTCGACTCTGAGATCAATTTCAACTCATCAAAATAAAATTCGCATTCTCGAATTTGATAACAATTTCAAGAAATAGGTACATGTTACATGTAACATGTACTGGTAGTAGTAAAAATGAGATTCACTTTCAATGTTCTTTATATTATTCAAATTTTGAACTTCAAATGTAGAGAATTCGATCTCATAAAATAGTACGACTCGAAATTACTCTAATCTAGAATATGAAAACGTTTAGATTTTAGAGCCTTTAATTTCTACTTTTTTAAACAGCCGATTTTGGAGAAAAATTCAAAGAAGTTTTCAGCTTCTTGAACATTCAGAGTCTGAATTTCAGATTTTATAAATGTGCCTCAATATGAATGTGCCAGGCTGTCAATTAACTCGGCCTAAATAGAAACCAAGACATACGGAATAAAAATAAAATTGTCATTATGGTTAATTTTGGATTATATTTTCAAAAATAATAATTTCAAAAATTGTGGTCATAATTCTAGAAAATTGTCAAAGTAGGAGGGCATCCTGGAATGAGCGGAAATTAAAATTTCACCAAGAATTTATTTTTTCGAGAACTCAATTAAGAGCACTGATATATGGAAAAGTAATGAGGGGGTTGTGGGTGTTCAAAATGGATGTTGAAACCGCGACAGTTTTAATGAGTATAAATATGTTATTATCGCTCTAGATAGCAAAAAATGTTTATAAACCCAACAAAATTTCAAGTTTCTTATCCAAAATAATTTCAGTGCCAATTTGTCCGAATGTGCTCATCAGGTTTGTAAAGGGAACCATCTTCATAAGATTTTCTATGCATATCCTCATTTCATTTCCAAATATGAGGATGGGATAATTTTAATTCCCATCTCGTTTTATTCCGATTTAAAAATAGTCCTCAATTTTGGGAAATAAAAAAATGTTAAACATCGGATGACGCTAGAGTGTAAAACATAAAAAAATTAACTATAATATTTTTATGCTGAATAAGATGTAGATAAGTCGGTGTGGACTGTGAAATGTCGACTTCGTGAGAATTTTGCATTAAACGGCGAAAAATGAAATGTTGACTAAAATTTCGAAGTTTCGAAAAAGTCGACTATTTTAAAATAATAAATTAATCGGAAAATATAATAACAAATTAATAATCAAAGAACATGCTGAAAATTTTGATTAACGCCGCTGAGTGCACTATTGTGGGTGTAGAATGTCGGAATTGCTGGGAAAATGCCGACATTTTACATAATGATAATTTTGGAAAAAGTCATTTACAAAGTCGACATTTTACTGTCCACCCGTTCAGCCGGTATCATAAAATAATAAATTATATTCTGAGATAAATTAATGAGATCGGGTGTTAGTGTTACCCATTGGGTACGCTCAGCACGCCCGTTGCTTTCCGTACCAAATTGGTCTGTATTATTTTTTTATTTAGGTCAATTTAGTACGGAAAGCACGGGGTGCTTTCCGTACCCTCTAAGCAAAATAGTGAGGACAAAAAAGTCGATTGGCCTTGGGTACGGAAAGCACACCTCAAATTAATAGCCATAAACTTCCAAAAAGCGTATTTTTCAGTGATGAGTTAACAGAAGAAAAAAACTTAAATAAAGTTTAAAAAACAAGCAGTTTTCCGTTGATTTGTTGAATTAAACTGGTTTCAATAATAAAAATATGTTTATCGTATATAAATCGTCGAAAAATAATGTGGAGAAAAATCACTTGTCAGAATTGAGTCAGATGACTGTCAATTTCAGTTTTTAATTTTGGCAGTTATTTGATATCTCTGCCGTTTTGCCCACATAGAAATCTGGACCTTAGATAAAACTTCAGGCTGTATTTGGCCGGAAAAACAAAGAAACATCAGAAATTAATTGATCTAAAATAATGCAACGAATAATTTTGGCATAATTTTGAAGCTTTGTTTAAATGTTTTCACATCTTTCATATTTGCAACCGTCAAGTTAACATTATACAAACACCACCATTAATTAACACTGTGAAAATCATTTGTTAGGAAATATTTAAAAAGTTTTTAAATTGTTAACGGTTAAGTTATTCAAGTATCAAAATTTTCATATTTTTGCGTTATTCTCAGAATTTTAAATTAAGTTTTAAATCAGCAGTCACTTAGGTTAAGTAGGAACGGCAAAAATTGACTAGTTCATTTTGTCGGGCCTACCTTATATCATGGTGACCACAAATTTGGTCAATTTCACCAGAAAAACGTACTAGCTAAAATATCCACAACAGCCCCCCTTTTGTTTTTGAACCATGTTTTATTAAAATTTTACAATTTTGAATTTGAACGATAAAAACGCTCGGCGGAACGGTACATTTTGGTTTTGAAGAGCAAAAACAGCTTAGATTTGATTATTGGGCACCTTGTGGTCAAAAAAAGGAAACCTGCAATATAAATTTAGTTTTCTTTCAAATTTCTCATTTTAAAGGGCTATTTCGAGAAAATCTGAGATTACCACTTTTGACCTCGAAAACCCTAATTTTCTTTATAAAAAATGAAAAAATCCCATAAGGATGGTGAGATTGTTCGATTTTTACAATTACTTTTTTCATGAATTGGCTTGATGACATCCGCACTCATCTAAAATTTAATAACCCAGAAAAAATGAGAATTTAACTTCAGGTTAAGCATCTACTGAAGTAGACATCCTGCTTATAAAGACAGCTTGTAATTGGGATTACTTATTCGAAAGCAATTACCGTTTACTTTGAAGAACAATTTCAATATCCGCAACATACATGTATATCCTAATTACAGAACAGTATAATTTAGAAGAATATCCTAATTCAACCCATAAGTGATCATTTAACAATACTGGAATAGAATTGTGTTATTTTATTTTAATCATTATACAGAGGGCCGATATCGCCGAATTTGCCGAAATCGTTGAAAAAAACCAACGAAATTTCACGATTTTCAGCTCAAATAATTCAATGGCCAATATCCTTTCCGGAACGGAACTCCAAAATTCCGGAACGCCGAAAATTCCCAATACGGCCAATTTTTTTTTTGAGATTTTTATCACAAATAACTTTGAGTGCGTCATGCATGACGTCACTGTCAAAATTGAATTTCCCAAATTTTCTATTTACAACTTTGATTTGATTGCATCTTGCAATTCAATTAAAATTTTGAACCTGTTGTTATCCACTTCAAAAAATTAAAAAATTGTTCGACACAGACGTCATTTCGAACGCCTAAGCCTTTTCATTTTTTGAACAAAGAAATTATTATTGTCTTCATATCGAAAATCCTGCCTAGTCGTCGATTTTCACAGTGACGTCTGAAGTGGCACAAGAATTGAAAGTGACCAATGAAATAACCGGATTCTCGAGAAGTGATCAATGAAATAGCTGGATTTCTCTGCTTGTGACGTCACTTCGAAAATCGACGACTAGGCAAGATTTTCGATATTGCTGAATGTGCCAATACCGCCGAAAATGCCAAATAGGCTATTTCGCCAATGTTTTAAGGTGATTTTTCCCGACTTTTTAGCGACAACCAACCCTTTCACGATTAAGGGGGTAGGTGTCGGTTTTTTTTAGCCCTTTATAGAATTAATTTATGGTAAATTAATATCGGTTATGACTGAAGTTGACTCAAGGAATCTCATGGTGGCAATTATTTTTTTCAAAACAATCTGCAACAAAATCTAGCATTTTCAAAATTCGAATATTTTCTAGCTTTAACCCGCATAAAACTGGTATGCTACCATGATATGAACATTTTTAATTGGTGAATATGACCCGCCTAAAACAAAGGTACCAAAAAGCGACACCTACCCCCTTAAATTTAAAAATGTGATGATAAAAATAGGAGTTCCTATAATAATATTGCCGGTAAACTACTTTTTTGTTAGAATTTAAACAGTCTCAATAAAATTCTATCATTATTTTTAGCGCAATTTCATTTTCACAATTATGGTGCCTGTTTTTATAATGTTTTTAAGGCCTTATTTCACGTATCATTTGAGAGCCAATTATTCGTAGCTTCACAATGGGCATCACAACAGAAATCAAAATATGACCTTCATATTATCGGATTTAACCATAATTGTAAGCAAGATTAATTATATAAACAAAATTAAAAAATATTTCTAGACGTTTCTAGGGGTAATTTCACAAAACTACTGAAAAATTGTTAGAGATTTTGATGCTTTTGAAAATAATGTTTCCAAAGAAAATGTTTTTTTGGAAAAAAAATGTAACTATAAATAATGTATTTAGAAAATCAGGTAAGTTTTCCATAAATATTACTTTTATCAAGTTTTAGATCTTAAGATTTTATCAAGTTGAGACTGTTTATAGTAATTCTGACCATAAACTTATTATAAATTCTCGATGACTTCACTATTTTTTTGTTACTGAGTACAAAAATCGATATATCTCATACTTTTAATTCGATTATTTACAAAAAATAGTTTTTGAATCGGTGTTCAAAGGTGAAAACACCCTGGTAATGCCAAAATATTTTTTAATTATTTTAACGTGCACACGGTGCAGACTGCACAGAAGTTAATTCCATGGAATTTATATCATTTTTAAATAAATCTGTAAATTTTATGACATATTAACAGGCATTTTCAAGGTCTGTAATGTTTTTGACATAATTGACTTAAAACTGTTTTAAGACTCTGGAAGTTTAAGCTACCTACTCAAAAAAATTAAACCAAATCGGTATTTTTTTCGACATTTTTTAATACTTTTTGTGCTTATTTGACGAGGGAAAGTTAATCCAGTATTTCCCCTGCATGAATTCCAATTAATTAAGATCGAAAAGTCCGTGCAAAGTTAAGTTTATTTAACATGTGATAAACACAAATTAAATACTGTACTTTTTATTGGAATTTGTTTTATTATATGCTGAAACAGGACAATCGGAAGCGAATTAACTGATCACTCAAACTTTTTTAGAATATTTTTTTAAGAGTCGTATCCCGGATACTTGAAAAAGTGGGTTATAGACGACGCAAAGGATGCATTTATTCACAATTTAATCCCAAAACTTCAAAAACTTTATAGAATTAACATAAATTACATACATATATTATATCAGATTTGATAATATATAATCTGCATTGGCTGGTCGCTCACTATTTAGAAAATAACGGTTATTTGATCCAAAATACTGATATATGAGCAAATTTTGTTGTTATTCGAAATTTTTTGATTTCAATCCGTTGTATAAGGACAGTTGATCAATTATTTTCTTTGTATTTATCTGACTGGTCATTTTTATTATTTTTCTCTCTACCGCCCCCTTCAATTTTCTAAGGAGATAAGTGGTCATTTGATGTTAAGATTTTTTGTTCGAAATACACAAAAACAATTTGAGATGAATTCGAGCTCATAATCATTGTCAAAAAACTGACGAAACTTTAGCTATTTCTGTGGAAAATTCTGTCGAAAATTTCGATAATATTTCGCGTCTGTTGTGAAATTTTCATGCCGGACATGGGCTTAAAACAAAACAAAAAATACAAAAAAACGTTATTTTATAAGGACACGTCGCCACAAGACCCCCCATAACTTTTTATGAAGGGTCTGAGGGGGTCAGTTTTTATGTAAAAAATGATCGCATGAATCTGGGCTTTCCGTTCAGCATTTGAAAACCTATTTTTTGCGAGAACCGATCAGAGGCCGTGCTCAAAATTTTCAAAAATTTTTGGATTTGAAGAAATTGAAAGTTTTTAAAATTTTTGAGATTAGCACTTTTTACGAGAAACGTATAGTTTCGCCTTAGGGGACAACCGTGGCCAGCCTTAATCTGCACCACTAAGTGTAATTCAGTGCTCGTGTTATTTCTCGATTAAGTTTCATTGATATCAAATAAATACAGATAAGAAATTTTCTATGTTTAATGCTACACTAACCGCCTCACACCCAAAAACGAGAACGTTCCTTCACACCCCAGAGTCTTTTTAGGACGTTTTTTGAGCGATTATTACAGAAAATAATATCAATAAAGAACAATAATAATAATAATTCATTTATTCTTTAGTTTTTGAGAAACAGAATAATATTAATTCAATAATTGATAAAATTTTGAAAGTTCGAAACCTGTCCAATGTATGAATCTAAGAGCACAAAAGGATACTTTGATGAAATTATTTTAATCATTTCAGGAATTTACCTGTTAGAAATAAAATTTCGGATAAAAACTCTATAGAAAACTGAGGCAAAAAGGATGCCATATATCTTATTAATACTATAAATTATAGTATATAATTTTTAAAGAAATTTTAACAAAAATCATCAAAAAACCAAGAGATTAATTTTGGAGATGTTATTTCTACGCCGTTTGGACTCTAAGTTTTTTTCCCTTTAAAGTGTGTAAGGAGGTTAAGTAATCATCATATCACGTTTCAGATGAGCTTTTTACTTTATGGTGAAAGTGATCATTCAAGAACTGATCAAAACATTCACTGACAAATTCTAGAGATTACTGATTACCATTTTGATAATTTCAACTTTATTACTTGGTCAGATGAAAAAAATCTGATATTAAGTGTGGATACGCTGACAGTTGTGGTTTTGCTCTTTAGCGCAAAAGTGTATTAGCAAAAAAGCCGATTTTTGTTCAAACTTGAAAATTAAGATTTTTTCAAGGCATGAATCGCGGATATGAACAAAAGTAAGAAATTTCCAAAAAAAATTTCGGACATATTTTTTTTTTATTTTTATCACAATATGACAAAAAGCAAATTGACGCTGGTTTCGCTATTGAGCGCCATAGTATATCCACAATTAAGTGTTTTTTGTTCAAATTCAAGATAAGAAATTGTACATATTCTTTTACCAACGGAACTCAATCTTAAAATCGTTTACTATCTCTATAGCGCGTGTTCGAATTCCACTAATGTTGTATTAGTGATTGTCTTAAGTATGATTATAGACAAGGGTGCTGGATATTGAGACCGCTCAATTTGATCGGTGTGTAATCACTCAAGCAATCACTAAGACAATCACTTATACAACATTAATGGGATTCAAACTCGCGCTATAGCCTATAGAGATAGTTAACGTTTTTGAGATGAAGTTCCTTTGGTAAAAGGATATTTTAAGAAATTGTAGATATTTTTTAATAGAAAATATCTACTACTCAGTCAAAATTTACGATTCCGATTGGTTTAATGTCAGACCAATAACTTATTGGCAATTAGAGTCTAGCAGGGACTTTACAATTTCGAAAAATGATCATGATGGACTTTCTCCGAGACGGCTGCTTGCCTATTTGTGATAAAATCACATTCGGTATATTTTGAACTATGAAATAGAAATGCGAAAAATTTCAAAAATTTTCTAGGGTCAGGATGTAGGATTCACTTTTTGCGAAATGATGAAACAATTACATAATCATGGAGGATGTGCATCAACATAAATTTGACCTCAAGATTCTTGCGTCGCGAATACCGCAAAAATCGCAGATATTGACATCACGGTTCCGAAACCTATGATTCAAAGTCATGAAAATGTTGACCAATTTTAATTTGGATTTCCTTCTATATTAGTCTGTCATAAAAATTGATTAATGATTAAACTTCAGATATTGCAGAACGAATGTTGCGTAGAGTTACTTATGGACATTTTGGTCACAAATTAAAAAAATCATTTAAGAATTTGAGAGTCATAAATAGAAAAACTTGATTCACGATTTTTTTTCAAAACTGAAATAAATCCTTGCTGTATTTCATTTTAAATTTATTTAGTCAAATTTTCAAAAGATTATAACCTTTTTCAAACGTTAGTCCATCTCAAAAATGCTTACTATCACTATAGCGCGTGTTAGAATCTCACTAATGATGTTTTATTTATTGCTTGAGTGATTACACACTGATCATTTTTGGCAGTCTCAATTTCAAGCACTCATGCCTATACTCATACTTAAGACAATCACTAATACAACATTAGTGGTATTCGAACACGCGCTATAGAGATAATAAGCATTTTTAAGATGAACTTAGGTTGGGAAAATTGATATGCACAGTTTTTATAATAGCTTCTACAGTTTTATAATAAATTGATCAGAAAATTTTGAACTAACATAATCTTCCTGGAAGTATGGTTGTCCATCATTAGAATCGTCAAATAAAGTCATAAAATTATCAGATTGTATACCATTAAAATCGAATTCTTGATCAAAACCAGTCATTTCAATAAAGTCACAGGCTGATTTTGAATTATCAGAGGTATAAACTTGAGCGAAACTCTCAGAATATATTTCTGGAATGTATTGTTCTTCGATTTGAGTTTCTGGGATCAAAATTATTGTTTCATTCTTTTGGTCCTGAATGTTTCTGCTTGAGGGAGAATCAATAATTTGGTCAAAAACCTCGGATTGTGATACCCCCGAATTTTGTTTAGCTAAAAGCTCTCTTGCCAAATTTTCTAAATAATCGATTCGATTGATCGCCACACTTAGAATTTTTGCCTTTGTTGGTGTCGTCATATCAGGACATACCATTTTTTTAATTTCCTCAATGCAGGTATTTAGTTTCGCTTGTCGTTTTTTCTCCCGTTGCGTCGCCATTTTCCTACGTTTATTTTGTGTTTGACCAAATTTTTTTTCGTCATTATCATCAATTTCATGTGACCGTTTTCGGGTTTCAATAGAAGCGTGTATGATAGGAACAGGAAAAGTTGGCTCATATTGGTTACAAGTTAATTGCGTAGTTTTGACCATTTATATAGTAGTTTTTTGGGTTTTGTAATTTTTTTGTTGATCATAATTTATTTCGAAAGAGTTATAAGAACTCGATTGCTCTCTAGAGCCATCTGGTGGATATTTACAAATAGTTGCATATGTGCAATATGCGTCGGCGATCCGTTTATATTCGCAAAAGGTGTGCTTGATTGGGCAGCTTTAAATATGCATAAATAGATTACTAAATGAAGTGAGCAGAATTTTTGGGAATAACAACAAAAATACTTTCAAATGCCATCCTTTTTATATTTAATATCGCGAAATATAAAGATTTGTAGTTGGTCACATTTTCAACGATTTGATTCTTGACAAGATTGAACTGGAAAATTTTTTCGACCTATTCAAGAAATTTTGAAAAAAAATTCGAAAAAATGATAAATTTTTTTCAGCACCTATGGAATCGATAGATAGTTACAATATGTTCAATTTGTATGGAAAATGCCCTTTATTACGGTTTCACAAGTGAAATTGAGTAAGTGAAACAATGCTGCAGAAACATTTATAATATATCATTTTTTTATCCGTACAATTATTACTTGAGAATAAAATCTGAAACGTCGTAAAAAAATCAATTTCAATAATATCCTGTTCCAAGTTGGAACTTCCAACACTCTTGAATCAAAAACGAGTTCGTATTGTACAAAACGTAGTTGTACAAGACGTATTGTACAATACAAAATAGTTTTTGATTCAAGAGTGTTGGAACAGGATATATATCAGCAAAAATGCGAATATCGCCGAAAAAACTTACACAATTTCACGATTTTAGTCCAAAATTTCTTCAGTGGCCATATCGCAAAAAGTGCAAATATGGCGGAAACGCCCACGCAATTTGATATTTTTAATACTTATGAATGGCGTGATTTTCCAAATTTGCATTTCCAAAATTTTATGAATTTTTGTTTAATTGAATTCGCATACTTAATTCATCACATTTAGGCAGTATTATTGAAAAAATATATGAACAATTTTATAAACAGTACTTTTTATATTTATCAAATTAAGGTCTCGCAAAGAAACTCAGAGATCCGATGATACAATTTTGTGTGGTAATTTAATGGGGCGAATATTTCGTTAGTTTTTATACTTAAAGTGGCATATTCAATATGTATCAATCGAGGATGTTCATGCTCATTTGAATATTTTTAACTGTCTTTTGACCGAATGATAATTTTTATGAAATTAGAATGTTTTTTTCAGTTTTCACTGAAGAAAATTTATCTTGAAACATTTATTATTATCAATCAAAATTGATATATTTTTTTTAATTATTAAGGTAATTACGTTTAGCTCATAAATATTCTTAAAATTTTATTTTATACAGGGCCAAATATTACCAAAAGTTTTTTGCCTACCAAAAATTTTGCCAAAAATTTTGCCTGGTGCAAATATTGGCAATATTCGGCAATATTGGCATATTCGGCGATATTGGCACATTAGGCGATATTGGCACATTCGGCGATATGAGAACATAAATAGTTTTATTTTGTTCAAAATACGAAACGATTTCAAACATTTTTTCGATTTTATTAGAAGTTTCACTATAGGTTCGAAGAAGTGAATCACCAAAATTCGTAGAATTTAATACTCCACTAAACGCAATCAAATAAAAGCTAAAAAGAAAGAATTTTGGAAATTAAATCAGGAAAATGACGTTATTCATGACGCCAACAAAGTAATTTGTAATATAAATATCAAAAAAAAATCGGCGATATTGGCACGTTCGGCTTTCTTGGCACTGGAAGTTTTTTTGCTAGAAAACGTAAATTGGCGTTAGTTTTTCTAGGCGATTTCGGCAATTTTGAGCCGACGATATCGCCCTTTGTACTTTATTTTTGATTTTTAATTTTTAAAATATGATTTATTTCAATGGACAAAAATGTTCTGAAAGTAGAACAGTTACGGTTTCAGTGCGAGATGGTTTGATTATAAGATCCCATTAAATTTTGAGGTTTATCATAAGATGACTACTATTAATCATTAATAATTAATGACATGATTAAATTATTTGGAAATACGGTCTCGGAAATCGGGAAGTTTCTTCAGAAAAAGATCTCAATCACAAAAGAACAAATATTTAAATAAAGAATCCAGAACTGATTAGTCAAATTTCTTAAAATTTTCCAAAAATCATCAGAATCAAAAACCGTTTTTGATGACATTTTAATAAGAAAAAAATTGGCGCAGAACTGGCAGCACTGGGTTGAATTTTGTTCAAAAATTAAATATTTTAAATAAATAGCTCCACGCACCGGTAAATAATTTATCAATTTGTTTCATCAAATTTGATGTATTTCCAAATTTATTGGTTTAGAATCATACTGAAGGAAGAAACGGGAAGACAAAAATGGCTATTTATGTAGAAAAGTAAAAGAACGCGCAAAAAAAAAATAACCGAGTGAAGCGTTATGCATTTTGGAGCACTTTTAGGGCCATTCAATGTTGTTTCTTTAGCTTCGATAAACGTAAGATGGCCTAAGCAATTGTTAATGTGTCAAATTTACAAAATTAGAAAATAATATGAGATATTAAAGAAATGACGCATAACTAGGATTATATCCGGGAGCACTATCTGCCAAACTAAAACCGTCAGCAATTCAGTTCAAAAATGTTCTCATAAAATTTTGCCGCGGGTATTTTTTCATGAGTTGATAAAATTATTAGTTTAAAAGACGATTTTACTCCCGGATATCCCTTTATCACTTTTTGGTTAGAATGCGTAGCCACAACGTTAAAATCACACGTTAAAAGGAGTAGTGGCTACGCATTCTAACCAAAAGTGATAAAGGAATATCCCTTTACACCTTTTTGATGATTTGAGAGATGTTAGGCTGAAAAGAAGAGAAAGCGGCCTCATGAGTGGCTAGAAGGGTCTCAGGAGTGTTAGGATTGGCTCCCCCAACCTTCATCTCTCCAAATCAGTCAAAAAGGTGTTAACCCCCTCACACCCAAACGCCATTCGGGACGCGAGATTTTTTAAATCCTCAAAACGAGATAGAAATAATAACTCACAGACTTTTAATTCAAATGTGTCATAAAGTTCGCAATTCTTTTCTAGTAATGGTTTTAAAAAATTTGATACGACTTGTTGTTCAAAAGATATTTTTTCCTACTTTTTTAGGATTTTCGCCTGATCATCGTAAAAAATTCTGGCGTAAAACGACACATAAAATCAAAATTCTGAGGAGGACTCAGATTTAGAAAATTACTTGAGGCTGCTTCTGGTACTATTTATTTTATTCTCTGGTTTTTATTGAGAGTTTTATTTTTTCTCAAGTGATTTCTCTATAGAACTCAAAAATAAAAAAAAAAACACTATTGCGCGAATAAATTATTTTTGAATAAATCTGGTTGATAAATCTGTTAGAATTCGATGCAAAGCGACAAAGAGCACATCCGGCTGATATCATGGCGAATAATCAAAGCGTACAGCTGACCTCAATTCTCAGTTTTTTTTAGTGGCTGAACAACTTGATCTAATAATTTATTTTTATCCTCGAAAATAGGTGCTTACAATTTTCGAAATGTATTTTTTTCGGACAGGAGAAAAAAGGAGTTATCTTGTTCTAGACTTATGGAGAGAATATTTTAATCAGAGAACAGATTCAGAAGCCAAGTTTGAGTTATTTATCTCTTTTGAAAAAAATAAAAGTTCATTTTTATGGCGTATATCCATCAAAGATAATTAAATTTTGGAACTTTATTTATTATTCTCTAATTCACCGTGATGAGCCTTTCAAAGTTCAAGTAAAAAACTATTTAATATTCAATTTGTTTTTGATTTTAGTGTGCATTTGGCTCGAAGGGATACGAAAACTTGTTTTTCAGACCTATAGATAAGCTATTCAAAAATTCGAGATGATATTTGAATAGACAGTGTTCTTACTTAATCTTTTGTAATTCATATGTGATTTTGAAAAATGTACGGTTTGCGATGAAGTACCTGAAACTAAACCTCTATTTTCTCTTGCATTTTATCGAGCAAACAGAATTAAAATTTCGAAAAAATTATTGGCCTCCAATTTAAATCTATCCTTGATCTCGGGTCAATAAAATAATGAATATTCTATCGCATTTATTTTCTCCGCATAAACCGCTCAAAGTGGCGTCCCGAATGGCGTTTTGGGTGTGAGGGGAATTTCAATGGTTTTGGGTGTGGGGGGTTAAAGGGAAGACTTCTCATAACTTTGAAAATCAAACTAAATAGAATTTTAGTTTTATATCGAAATTCCTCCCCACTGCGCCTTTTACAGTAGTAGGCGTAACTATGGAGCCAGTGTCAAATCAGAATACTCGATTGTCGACTTAATTTAAGAATCCCGCCTTTTCATTGGTCACTTACGTCTACTGGTGTAAAAGGCGCAGTAGGGAGGATTTTCGATATACCTGCTATTATAATATACAGGTATTGTAATTTCTGCAAATTTATGAGGTTTTTTCGAACGGCCGAAAAAATTTATTTCTATAATAGACGAAAAAATAAGATTTTCAAATATTTAAATTGACGATATTTTTTATCTTCATGATTAAAAAAGTTGATGGAAGTGGTAACCCTCTTTAGATCTGGAGCATACTTTATACAAATGATATCATTTCAATTCAGGGCCGTTATATTATATTAGTCATATAATATAACTAAAATTTGCAATTAATTGTTCGTGATTTCTGTGTAAAAAACTTCATATGTCGCAATATGCTTGAAAATATTATATAAATTATAAAAGAGTATTATATATTATAAAAGAGAACATTCGTAAAAAACTTAGATGTAAGAAATTATAATGATCTCGAACATTCGAACTGGGATGTTTTCATATATGCAATTCATAAACGTTTACGTCAATTCAATATGAATTGAAAATACTCTTATTTGAATTTTGAAGAGAATAAAATGTATTTCATCTCGCTTTTATTGCCACAGTTCTTCTGCCGTATTTCTACTTTGCATCCTATAATAAGATTTTCACCGTTTTTAGAGAATTGTCTGAACAAAATCTATAAAATTTTATTTATAGAATTTGATGAAATTAAATATATTTTTAAATTTGTTTGTTCTCAAATTGGCTTAAATATGAAGAATAATTTTTTTTGGTTACTTATTAATAATAAATTCTGGTCCAAGTTCATAAGAAGTTGCGAAAACAATTCAACTCAACATCGAGAAATTGGCTAGTTCTAGCGCCTGATTATAAAAAAACATAATCCGCTCAGACCAGACATTTTCGAACAATTCCACATTTGTGATCCGTGATATATCGCAAATGTTTAATGAGAAATATAAAAATAGTGAAATACCAGCTTACGCACATTCCTCAGTATCATACAAATGGGTTCTGCAAGTACATAATAAATGCATTACAACACAACACAAAAAATTTCTATGTTTCCAAGGCGTTTAATATCCCTTTATTACACTTTTGTTACTTTCTGGTCCCTCCTACCCGCTATACCGCTCGAATTTCTATCACAAATTTCAAATATGTGATATTTAATGTCGTACTTATATATATTTGTAACTCTTGAAATTTATAAGAACCCATAATACAGGAGGAATATCGCCGAACAAACCTACGCACTTACACGATTTTTAGCTAAAATACTTCCAGTGCTCATATCGCAGGAAGTGGCAATATCGCAGGAAGTGGCAATATCGCCTAAAGTACCAATATCGCCGAATTACGTGGACGATAAAGGTTTTTATTACAAATTACTTTGATCGCATCATGAATGACGTCGCTTTTAAAGTTTGAATTTCCAAAATCTACTTCCGACTACTTCTCAGCTGTTTAACACAGGTGACATCCTTTTATATCCCCTATTCACACGTTTGTGAATATTCCGGCCCTGATTAGGAAACGTAGTGTGTTTTTAAGTAGTGGGGCCGGGATATTCACAAAAGCGTGAATAGGGGATATGGTTCTTATAAGCTATACTACGCATCCGGGGTTTACCCAGTTGTGTGTTTACAATGCACTCATTGGCCGGTTATACATGTATTAAACACAATACCTGCGCCCACGCTTAAAAATGTCGCGAAAACGCAATATCCCCTATTAGTATTGTCTCATAATTTGTAAATTGTTTACATTTTCAAAATTCTTGAATACCCGGCGCTTTCTAAAAAAATCCTTAAGGTTCTTAGCTGGGTCGCAACAAATTGAACTCTGTGTCAAAACCAAACAAGTGTCCCAGTGCGTTTTTGTTAAGGACAATGCCAAAATTATTCCGTCGCATTTGGTTTAACAATATGTTTCTAACCAAGGATTGCTAAACATCCACCTAAACATAATGCTTAAAATCATGTATTTTGCTATTTCAAGGGAGATCTACCACAGTCATTATTTATTTAGGCAAAGGACAAATCAGTCACTTTTGCCCATTTTCTGCACTTCTTAATTTCTAATCAAACCGGAAAACAAATGTTTATGAATTTGAAAATAATACCAGGCAATAAAAAGTGAGATATTAATTTACTACATTCCATCAAATAATTATTTGACTAATCCACTAATCCGACGTAAAAATTATGAAAACTAGCACATAAATATGCAAACGTAGGGTAAAAATTTTGTTTGTTCAAATTCTAGATTGTGGCGAATTTATTGTTAAATTATTTCAACTTAAAATAAGTTAATCCTGAAGAATCTTCAGTGAAGATGCTTAAATAAGTGAAACGTAGATAAATAAATGTTATGTCTTTTTATTATAATTGATGATGCGTCACTGAGGCTCGATTCGCGAAATGCTTTTGGAACGAAAATACTTTTTGTGCATCTAAAATTCTTTTATTTCTCACTCTTGAAAATGGAATAAACCGAAACGTTGAATAAAAACATTTTTGGAATTGAAAAATTATATTATATATATATTTCGAGAAACCCTACAATTATTATAATCCAACTATGATTAGTTTTTGAGGAAGTATTTGTCAAAATATATTAAACCGTTAAATTATGTTGCATTTTTAGAGTAAATAATATTTCGAAAAATATTTTTTTGACGCATGAATATCGATAACGGGTACTCCTAGCACATATTAGCTACTCTTTAAGCCAAAATTTATATAATTCGGCCTTTTGAAAACGACTCATCCAATTAAGCCCTTAGATAGCTCAAATGAGCTAAATTAGACCATTGTTTCCATTTAGAAAAAACGATAATTAAATATTTTCAGCAATCAAAGGAAAAAATAAAAAATTGGTCCGATTTGGACCATTTTATTTTATTTCATTATTCCCTAAATATTTCCGCTCAGGTTCAGCTATCTACGAACTCAATCGAATTAGTCGTTTTCAAAGCTAAATTATATACAAATTTTGGCTAAAAAAGTAGCTTATATGTGCCAGGAGCACCCGTTATCGATATACTTTCAGGAGTTGACAATCAGGTCACTGGTTTTTTTTGGATTATTTCGTTTGAGAACATTCATACTCCTTGAGTGGGTAAATTAATGTCGTAGATATTTTTTTGTTTTCGTAAAACATTTTGAGATTATTAGTAAGAAAAATTGCAATTTGAATTGTTGGTAAAGATTCATAATTACACTTATAAAAATAAAATTAAATCTATCTGAATATATATTTTGAAAATTGGGAAATCAAAAAGTTCAAATAAATAAAAAATTATTTTTTGGTTTCTTGCAAGCTCGTGGATTAAGTTCTCAAATCGGAAAACGAATGTTTATCAATTTCAACATTTTCCAGGCACGTATCAGTTTGAGATATTATTTATATCACTTTCATTAACCACACTTAATTAAATAATTATTTGAAATATCTAACAATGATGAGTCTTTCTAAAAATATTTATCATAACGAATTAAACCTTGAAATCGTGTTAAGTTTTTAAAGTAAATAAAATTTCGGAAAATATATATTTGGATTCGGATTTACTCTTCGATTAAATGTCAAGGGGTGACTGATATATTCCCTGGGTTCAAATTTACGAATAAAATTCATCAGGTGTGTAAATTTAAATCGTAGAAATAATTTGGTTTTCGAAATTTAATTTTTTTTAATTTTCTGAAATTTCTAAAAATGTTTCTTTTCAATTTTTTGGATTTTTCGAAAGAATTTTTGAGATTTCTTGTCGTGGTAAAAATAAAGAATTAAAATTTTTGTACAACATGTAAAACTGCATGAAAAGAAACCGACAGTTCTTTATTTTAATATTGAACATTATTTTGAAAATTCGAAAAGCTGAACGTTGGGAATTTCCTAAGTGATGAAAAAAAGCACATTTAGCTCTTTAGCGCTAAAAAGGCTGTAACTTGTCCATAGTTTATTATATTTTGTTCATGAGTTATACTTGAAATTCGTTTGGTGACATTCAAAACTTCAAACGATTTCTATCTATTGCACTTAGGCACCTGGTTCTCCAGGTCCTAACCCGAAGTCATAATCTGTGAGGTGATTTTATCACTATAATTTTTTGGTTGTCGAAAAAAGTTTCCAACAAAAAATAATTTTACGCGTAACCAAAATTAAAAGTTATTTCGCCCAATTTATGTTGTCAGAGGAAAATACTGACTATTTTATAGAACTTTTGTTAACTAGCTTTCACTGGTATTGACTTGTAGCCAACTTTGTTTTTTTGAAATACTTGAAAGTTTTTAATGAAAATTTGAAAATAATTACATTTTGAAATACAAATCAAGTCAAATTTTCTTTGTACTCGATTTTAGGCACCATAAATTTAGGCACAACTTTAGCTCTTTTCAAGAATTTTTTAATAGTTCAGAATTCTAGATTGACAAAAATCAAACTTCAATTAAAAGTTGTATTCCGAAAAAATGATATAATACTGCTGGCTGTTGTACAGAAAAATTGTTCATCAAAATTTAAATTTACCTACAAATCAAAGCAATTTCGATTTACAAGGTAGCTTTTGAAACAAAAGTTTAGGGATAGTCCCTAACTACTTAAACTTGAAAAAATATAAAATTTTTAATTTTTTTTGTGAAAAATGTCTACAATCCCAAAATTGAGAATATTTATGTACTAATAAAGTAATGAGTTGGACTGTGTTTTCAACGGAAATGTGAGAGCACTTCTAAGCATACTTCTTTATACCGTCAAAGATACCGTATTTAAAACAAATGACAAACAAAATTAATCGTCAAAAAAACAAAAAATAAACATGTATCAATTTCTGGGTCTATTTTAATTGAAACAATATCCGCCCGTTTTGCTGACGATATCCGGAGGAAAGTTCAAACTACGTGAATTTTTAAATTTGTCGAGGATAACACTGAAATGACTTACAAATTTGAAAGTTTAAAACCTTTGAGAACAAAATTTGAACATTTTTTTTCAATTTTCTACAGAAATTCAAATAAAACTGGAATTATAGCTAATGACATTCATGCCTACAACGGGCGTCGCCTTATCGTCAATTTGCTGTTTTTTGACCAAAATTTGCCCTTTTTTGACCTGAGATTTTTTCAATTGTTTTTCAAAAATCTCACGATATCAAACTGACTACTCAAGGGGGTTCTGGGTGTAGAACGTTGGAATTGCTGGGGAAAATAGCCCTCTCCTCCAGCTTGACTGAAAGGGTCGATAACGGGCAGATAAGAATAAATGAGAAAAAAANAAAAAAATACGGGAGACTAAAACCTTCCCTGTCAACTGCAAGTAAATTTTTTAATTCTGGTGAAGAATGGCTCACCGGAGCGGCAACGAAAAACTGGTAAAAACATGTTCTCAATTCACACAAAAATTGTGAAATATTGATCAATTTTGCTTTAAATTGAATAAAACAAAGATGTTTCGATAAAGTACGACGTTTTTAAATAATTACCAGAAAAGAAAAATTAACAAAAATTTCCTTTGATTTTTAGGCGGTAAAAATGAAATTCAGAAATTCTTTTTAAAATCTGAATAAGCTCGGTTCAATTTTGTTTAAAATTGAATAAAACAAAAAATGTATGGAACCTACGAAATATTGTCATATTTAACCAGAAGCTCGTTGAAAAATTTATTCTCTGTTGGTTTTTATAAGTAAAATAACTTCATTTGGTTAATTTCCAGAAGAAGGTTTGTTGTCCTGGTGTTGTCCTGGCGCGCCTACGCGGTACAAAATAAAAAATAAAGCAATCTGATTTGTTGAAAATATTGTTCTTTCCGAATTGTTTTCTTTCAGCTGAATTCAAGAATAAAACAAAAGTTTTCTTCAACGCTTGTTCCATTAACACCCACAACCCCCTCAAGTAGAAGTGTTTAATTATAATAAAATTGTTTTTTTGGTGTTGAGACATAAAGTATTATAAAATTTCAATAGTAATATTGCATTTTATTAACGTTTCGATTTTGTATTAAATCATCTTCAAAATCAGAGAAAAATAATTTTAGGTGCAGAAAGTTGGAACAAAATTATTTGGCAATTGAGCTTTCAGATGATTGCCAAATTAAAAGCCCATTTGTGTCTAAAATTATTTTTCTCTCATTCTGAAAATGATTTAATAAAAAATCGAAACGTTAACAAAATGTAATATTACTAATAAAACTGATTACACTAACCAACCATTTAGGAAACCCCCTGTAATGGAAACTCATTACCATGTAATGGAAACCCATAACCATGTAATGGAAACCCTTGCCATTTATGGAAACCATTTTTGAAAAGCAAGGAATTATCATTTATGGAAACCATTTTTGAAAAACAAGGCATGTTTGAGTAAAATAAACTCTGTTTTTGGTGTGTAATTTTCTCAAAACTATTCTAAAAAATTTGTTGATTTAAGCGGCTGAAAACAACTTTTTAAATTTAGCCAAAAATTACCATGTAATGGAAACCTATCGCCCTGTAATGGAAACCCATAACCCTTTAATGGAAACCCATAACCATTTATGGAAACCATTTTTTTTCGCGAAAGTGAGTTTCCAAAAATGGTAAGTAGGTGTAATTGTCTCACTTAAATTTCCAAATAACCAGAAAAACTTAACAAACGCAGAAAATTTGAATGCCATACCTTGCATATTTCTAGATTCATAATTTGTACGGATTATTCTTAGCTATACGGTATAGCTATACGGTATAGGTTGTTCGAAGTTGGTTTTAAAGTAAGGTATAGGCTATACCTTACTTTAAAACCAACTTCAAACGACCTTTCAAGAAAAGTTTACGCGATTTTTCGACAAATCCACTAAATCGATTCGATTTCATTATTCGGCGAGTCTATCAATCCGATCCGAAGTAGTTTTTATACATTTTCTAAAAAATTTGAACTTCCAGAGAGTAGTTTCAAAATATTCTTATTATTCCACACGTTTTAATCATTTGAAGTCTCAAAATTAATGACAGAATTCTTTGCTAGAAAATAAATTGGATTTTTCAAACAAATCATCACGGAATCGTCAAAATTCAAAAAAATTGCTTATCTTGGGCGATAAAAACAATCTTATACGGTAAAAAGAAAAATAAATTTAACTACTAAGTTTAATTCTAATCTAGAATAACCAAAACTTAGGCTGGGGATTGTGATTTTTTGTGCATTTCCTGAAACTAGGCCCAAAAAGCGTCAAATTCGTACGAAAAACACAACGATTTTGTTGACACAGATCAAACTTAGCTGAATGTTCACAAACTTTCCTTGAAATTAGAGAATTGAAATCCTTGTTTATGATCAAACGAAGAAAAAAAATAAGATTATTGATCCTCTTTGAAGAAAAAATTTTGATAAAAAATTCAAAGCGGAAATCTATATGTTGTGAGCACAGACAAAAATTCCGGGAAGGCTACAGAGCCTATATATAGGCTCTACTTTCGATGTGGATTACAGAAAGCTGAAGGTAGTTGGAGTTTCAATTTTTTTTGCATAAAGAAGTTGAAAAGTTTTATTTTTGGATCCGCGATTTTAAATTCTAGAATTTAAATTTTTAGATATAGAAAATATACTGACAAAAGCAAGGTATAGTATATCACTTGATACAAGCTCACAGTGGTGTTAATAAATTATTTTTCTTTCGGAATCGATGCACAAGAATCTGGCCTTCGTCATTGTTTGGTCCGATTTGATCTTTATATCGAAAATGATCCCTACTAGGCCGTTAACAACACGCGTCATAACTTTGAAAAAGTGACCAATGAAATCACGGGATTCTTGAATTAAGTCGAAAATCGAGTTATGTGATTGGTCACTTTCTCAAAGGTATGACGCGTGATGTAAAAGGCCCAGTAGGGATCATTTTCAATATTATCAACCTAAAATTATTTTTGAATAGGTCTAAAATTTTGATAAAAAAATCACGATTTTTCATAAAAAATGGTTATTTTTCTTTTTAAAAGCAGGTTATTGCACTTCTGATATTATTTCAAGGTCAACATAGTAATCAAGTAACTCTTTGGACAAGTTAAGATTGCTTTAATTAATTTTTAAAATGAATAAAATTTTTTCGTGAAATACTTAAGGGGTTGTCCTGATGGTTGTAATTGCTGGGTATTTCTCACTGCTTTGCAACGGTCTATAACTTTTGTTTGAAATGTTTAAACTTTAAACGTAAAAAGAAAAAAAAATATTGTTCCGAGCAGGGATCGGCAGAGTTTGCTCTGCTCGACTTTTTTAAGAGCAGATCAGAGCTGACTTTTTAAAATATCAGAATAGTGCAGAGCAGAGAAAACCTTTTGAAAAATCAGGGTAGAGCAGAGCAAACGTTTTGAAAAACCAGGGTAGAGCAGAGCAGAGCAAACGTTCTTGAATCTAAATTTTAAGAGCAGAGCAGACTCAAAATTAACAAAACTTTACTTTGAGATTGCGTTTATTAGTCGTTTTTCGATATGAGAATTACAGGGGGATGCCCAAAATTGCCGAAAATTTTGTTTCAAAACCATTTTCTGGAGGTCCCTGGAAGCTAATTTTTTCCACCGTAGGGTTGTGCCGTACTGATCCTTCCATTTTATTGAGACACGGCGGATAATGGCGACAGTATGAAATTTTTCTTTGAAATTTCAAAACATGAATTTTTCCGAAGTATTCTTGAAAATTGGTAACAGAAAAATTTCGAAAAACAAATTTTTTGCGAGCGTTACAGCCAATTTTAAAAAACGAAAAAAAATATCGAAGGCCGATAAAGGGAGATATTATATTTTGAATTTAATTGTGTCGAAAAATGAGCCCAAAATCGGCCGAAGGCCGATAAAGGGAGATATTATATTTTTTTTGTTGAAAAATGAGCCTAAAATCGGCAGAAAGCCGATAAAGGGGCAAATTATATTTCAATTAAATTTTGTTGAAAAATGAGCCCCAAATCGGCCGAAGACCAATAAAGGGAGATATTATATTTTGAATTTAATTTTTTTGAAGAATGAACCCAAATTGGCCGAAGGCCGATAAAGGGGCAAATTGTATTTGATTTTTTTAGAATATGAGCCCCAAATCGGCCGATGGCCGATGAAGGGAATTATTATATTTCGAATTTAATTTTTTCAAAAAATGAGCCCCAAATCGGCCGAAGGCCGATAAAAAGGGAAATTATATTTTAATTTATTTTTGTTGAAAAATGAGCCTCAAATCGGCCGAAAGCCGATAAAGGGGCAAATAATATTTTAATTTAATTTTGTTGAAAATATAGCCCCAAATCGGCCGAAGGCCGATACAGGGAGATATTATATTTGAATTTATTTTGTTCGAATAAATGCAGCCTCAAATCGCTAAGAGGCCGTAAATGGGCAAATATATTTTAATTTAAATTTTGTTAAAAAAAGTGTGGGGAGCCCAAATCGGCCAGAAGGCCGATAAAAGGGAGATATCAAATTTTGAATTTAATTTTTTGAAAAAGGAAACCCCAAATCGGGCCGAAGGCCGATAAAAGGGAAATTATATTTAATTTATTTTAGTTGAAAAAGAGCCTCAAATGGCCGAAAGCCGATAAAGGGCAAATAATATTTAATTAATTTTGTGAAACGAATGAGCCCTCCAAAATCGCCCGAAGGCCGGTAAAGGGAGATATTATATTGTTGAAATTTAATTTATTTTTAAAAAGATCTCAAAAATGGCCGAAGGCCAATAAAAGGGGGAAATAATATTAAATTTAATGTTTGTTGAAAAATGAGCGCCCCAAAATCGGCCGAAGGCCGAATAACAGGGCAAATTTAATTTTAATTTAATTTGTTGAACATATGACCCCAAATCGGCAGAAAAGGCCAATAACAAGGGCGATCATCCTTATTTTTGAATTTTATTTTTTTTTGACAAAATGAACTAACAAAATAATTTTTGGAGTTTTAGTGTCAATTCGAGCAAAACGTTATTTTTACTCATCCTTTAAAACATACTGTAAGAGCAAAAAAATTGAAAAAAAAACGACAAAAATTCGATTGTTTTGATTGATTGGGGTTCTTAGTACACTTAATTATCACCCCGTATCAATTTGGAGCATTTTTAATGCCTCTTAGGCCTTATTAAATCAGATAGTTAAAAATTTACATTCAAAATATATAATACTCTTTGATGGCCTTCGCGATTTGGGGCTCATTTTCATAATAATTAGATTTTTAGTAGATGCTGACAAATCGAGGGCTCGATCGCAGGGAATATTGTGTGAGGCAAAATTTCTCAAAATGGGCTACAGAATTGTTTCTACTGATGCCAACCTCTATTATTAGTTCGCCAATACCTTTAATACCTTAAATTCCTGTTATTAATAAGAATTCCTTACCCCTCAATCACTTCATACGTGTACGTTTGTATAACCCTCTAGATTAACTTGCACAGGCCAAACCCGTCTTGATATACTACTTGCCCTGTGTTGGCTTCCGAGCCCCAACAGCCATATAATATTTCTATCCCTCATAGACCCCCCAATTGGACCGGAAAACCCCTCAAAATTATGTTGTGGACCTTAAACTTCCGCAAAAAAATTAGTAGTCAGATGCCAGAGATAAAAAAAAAATTCTAGAGTAGAGCAAGCAACAGAATTCTTTTTGCAGGTCTAAACGCCGGTCCCTTAAACCTTGACAATATTCGATAATAATATCGAAACACGGCGTAAGGATATTAATTCAGATAGCAGTTTGTCGTAGAACTAGCCTTCAACATTGCAAAAAGAAATTTGTAAACCTTTTTTGTCATGGAACCACTTACCCTCTACACATAAGCGGCACACTAGGAGCCACCTAAGCAAAAACCTGAAATTCCTACTCCTCTGAGGTCTTATATTTGAAATAAACACTTAAATTTTAACATAACAATGTGATATTAGTAAACAACTTGTAGGAGAGCTTTGTGCGATAAAGGTTGCTATATTTATTCTAGAATACGTAAAAAACGCGGTCCATAAATTACCGGTTTTTGGACTTTTTTTCATCGGAAATTCCTACTCCTCCTAGGTTAGTATTAAAATTTACTCAAATTGCAAAAGCTAGCTGTAAACAAACATGAAACTTTTGTAGGTACCGTCTTTTGTCAGTTACACATGAGAAAAGTCGACTCTCCCAAAGAAAAATATGAATTTTTCAAGGTCATGTGAAAGAAATTTTCCCGAAAAAAAAATGTGCCTCCGATTTCTTATCGAAAAGATAGGCTCCAAAAGAAAGCTGAGGACAACACTTGAAGGTATAAGTTGGCTTACGTCAACCCGATATTTTGCCAAGTTCCTTAGTCGGTCAAATTGACACAAACAACGTTATTTTGAACCATAATTGTTGAGAAAAATACCCTTAGAAAAAAATGCAAAAAACAGCCAAACCTATTCCGAAAATTTTTTTGTTCAATTGGGTTGTGTTTATTAGCTGTCTCAAAAAACATAACACATTGATTTGGTGATTTTTTAGACATAGTTATAGACTGCGATTAACAACTGTAGGAGCCGGGGATACCCGCCTTAAGGAGCCAGAGCAGCCAAAGGATTTTTTTCGGATTGTAGAGTCATGGGCAGAGCTAAACCATTTAAAAATAATGCTCCTAGAGCCAGAGCGAGCAGCGAACCGATAAAAAAATGGATGCTAAGAAGCAGCACAGTCAGACGATGTCAATAAAATCTGCCGAGACCCTGGTTCTCGAGATATTTTGTTGTAATAATTAGATAACATAAAATGATTTCTTAATTCGTAACAAACTCTTAATCATAATACGATAAACGATTTTTGAGACGTTAATTTCTTTGATCCTTCAGTCAGCCTAGAAGTCAACTGCATATGAGATTTTGAAATGAATTTAAGCTTTCGCCAATAAGTTCGAAAACTAAGTAGGTCACTGTCAATCAAAATCGCGAAAAAATTTTCCGTTCACGTTCAGGATCATATCGTAAAAATTAAACAAAAAAAAACTGTTTTCGTATTTGCGATATGACGGCTAATTTTGATTAAATTTTTTTTACAGAAAAGATTCTCACGCAAAAAAGACCTCCAACATAATTTGGGGATGGAATTTTGTCAATTCGAGTTCTTTGTGTTATCAAAGGCTACGTCGAGCCACGCATGACAATTCGCGCTGCAAAGAGTACTATTGACATTAATATGAGAAAGAGGTACAAAAAGATAATTCGACTTTAAATATACTCATTGTCAAACATAGTTTTCCAGGTAACACATATTACTTATGACGGACAATTTCTTTGTATTTCGTTCACGAATACTCAGTTTCACTCGGGATCGTATTGTTTGTTGTTATTTTTTGAAACGATAAGAAACGGCATGCGTGCAAGCAAAATCAGCAATGGACAACCGCCCTTAAATTCGAATTTTGAAATTTACTGTACGACGAAAAATTTTCTTCCCTGATACATCATAATTTTGTTTTAAGTTGTCAACATGCACAAAATCACTTTCACTAAATAAAACTGGTCTATTTTCAAATTTATTGACTAAATAGATCGCATCTTTAATTTTTTAGAAGTAAAGAGTTGGTAACCAAAAATCCAGACAAATCAACACCCGTAATACTGAACAAAATTCCAAAAACAAAAAATGGAATATTTTTTGGAAATTGGCCTGGTGAAAACTTTTCAATACAGTGTATTTGACAAGTATTTTTTGAAACATGTTTTTTTGATAATGTTAAGTATGCTTGAGCCTATTACCCCTATTCACACTTTTGTAAATATCCCCGTGCCCTACTAGTTAAGAAAACACACTACGTTTCATTTAACAGGAGCCGGAATTTACACGAAAGGGAATTAGGGATATATTGGCTTGCTCCACTCGTGCCTCTCTACGCGAATGCTGAGAGGAAGGTAGCCGGTCGACTATTCTTAGGTACTTTTAGGTCGTAAAAATGCACGACCATTGTTAGGGAACACTCAGATATACTTTGAGAGAGCTTATTTTGGAGTATTCTTTTTTCTGGAAAACATTGAAAAAATTTTCGAGAAAATCAAGCAGCACAAACTCTAACAATTTCTCGAAGCATAAGTCAATTTTTCCGCAATCCCCAAGTTAATTGATGGTACTGTCGACTAATCCGACTTTATTTCGAGTTTTTCACTTCCGGTTTACTAAAAATCGATTTTCTGAATCAAGCAAAAAATAATAAATTCTGTTTCCGGCAAGAAAAAGAAACATATTTCCTCCATCTTATCAAAATTAATCTGCATTCTGAAATTACCACTCGACCCTTAGTTGTTGAAGAGCGAAGAAGCCTGGAAAATAGGCGGGTTTTGGCAGTTCCAGAAACTATCTTGTCCGAAACTCGATAAAGTGTGTTTCCGCAAAAAACAGAGCATTAATGTTCCTATGTGTGGCTTTATGCCAAGTTTGAGTAGAAGGGTATGCGAGCTCTCAAATCCTTAGGGATTAAGAAATTTGAATTAGGTTTGTCTGCTAGACATCGCTGCATGTGATCACTACGGCATGAGTCCAAAATGAATTCTGATAATATTTTTTGAAGAATTATGAGACATAAGATCTACCAAATGCCTTCTCAAGAAGTGTTCATCGTAGGCGCAGTTTACTATTCTGGTAAACGTGACTTCAACAGTACCATTTGCAACCGTTACCTCCTAAAAGATTAACTTAAAAAAACTTCTATGCCTTTGAATTTCTTTGCCGAAAATATATTTGGTGTTGAAAAGTATTTTTGCAACCTACAGAACTATCCAACTCACTTAAAATTACTGCTGTTTTGTTTATTATAGGACTATGACTTCATTTTCACGGTTCCAAAATGTTTTAAAATGGTTAAATTAAATCACGTTTGAATAAGTACAATCAAATAGCCCTTACCACAAGTAGTTGTTTGGGGCAGAGGGAGTATGATAGAGCGTAATGAACGTCCGGCTTGCGGCAATTTTATGAACAAAGTTATTGTAAATAGCGGTCTAAAAAAAGACAATTTCTTTTATTGGGTTTTATTTTGGTGAAGTAACTCCTCGTCAAAAAACATAAATTGATTACAATTATTCTATATTAATCGCTTATTAAGGGGGTGGTGGTGCTTGAAGTTGACACCACCTTGAATGATGAAATAACCTCAGTTAAAAAGAACTTTCAGGATGACTCATACTTGATAGCTTGACCTTTGTAGAACACATACGCCATGCGAGATGCGAAACTAACATATGTCAAAACTTTTTGAATTAGCACGTGGGTGAGAACCAATGAGAACAACGAGCTTTTTAAAAAGTTGGCCATTTGGCTCACGTGCCTCCATTGGTTGTCAGTCTCTGTGCCCATTGGCTCACAACGTAAGGGTGTGCTCATTGGGTCACCCTGTCCCGATGTTTTTAATTTGCTACTATGTATTTTCTACAACTTAAACACAGTTTCCGGATAAGTTTGTTCTAGGATTAATAAACTCTAAGCAATCATATTGTGGAAATTTCACAACATATATATTAATTTAATTAAATTTCAGTCAAAAATTAAGGGTAAACAATTCGAAAAAAATACCAATAGAAAATTACCTCAAAATTTAGTCGTTGCCCCGATTGGGTCTCAGTACAGGTCTGAAAAAATCACATTCTGCAAAAAGTGTGCCCATTGCTCAACTGTGCCCATTGGTCACTGTTGCCCATTGGCTGAAAACCACCCGTATTAAACCCTAGATACGTCGGTTGAAGCTCGTCCCATGTAACACCAACTAAGTCATTTTTCCTTGGTGTTATAAATCAAGGTCGAAATAATTAAACAATGAACAAGTGATTATATTGTACGGAAACTTCTTACAGTCGTTGTTTGATTAATGCTAGTACTTAAACCATAAAATATGCAAAAAACCACTGGTTTTTGAACATTTTCATTGAAAATATAATCGTTTCTAGTTAAATTTTAAAATTGGTTACATTTTCACAAAGCTAAAAAGACAAACAAACTTCCGGTTTGTTGCTTTTGTTTATTTCGAACTTCAACCAATAGTATTGTATTAAAGTAAGTGATAAGATTTCGAAAAGAATGCTGATTTAAAAGCTGGAATAAAGAATACCCGATCTTCCACGTACGAGGAAAGACACATGAACACATAGGAGGATAAGCTGGCAACTTCAAACTCGTCACCTGTGATATGATTTAGTCCCCGTCAACTACCTCATCACACGTCTTGATTGAATTTCAAAGTTAATAAGTAGAATATGTAAAAATACAGATCTTATAAATGTAGTCGAGTACAACTGCGACAACACGCTTATCTAAAACTAGAATTTTTGACGACATTGAACTTCTAACTTTGTAAAATTTTTAAACAATAATGATTAAAAGTAACTAGTGTGTGAAAAATGAAGCTTAAAGGGCTGATCGTCAACTTAATTTGGGAAAAAACGAATTTATTTTGGAGTAAGTTTTTGAAAAATAATGAAAAAACAAGCTAATTAACAAAAAAATCTCGCTTAAATAAAGAGAAAACTCATAGTCAGTATCTACTAAAGCAACAAAAAAATCTGACTGTAATAAACCAACAACACAGTTTGAAATCCAAAGACGAAAACCACCTGCCTCTTTTTCAAAAAATGGCTGTAAAAATAAATTAGACAAAACTATATAACAGGGTTAACTCACCGGTCATCATAAACCAAGGGCTGTTTCATGGTGATTAACATGGTTTTTATATCGCTTTACATACAGTCAATACCTAGCCCTTAGCATGCGGGTGCAACAACGTAACAACAAATCCTCCTGCATAGTCCGGCTTTCTTTGAATTAAATGTAATTTTTGTAAAAACTAATGACAAGTCACATTTACTATTTATGCCGATCATTTATTGACATGTTCAAGAGCACGAAAAGGAAGCTTGACTACTTTAAATTAGCAGTTTTTATTCGGTGTCTCTCATCTCCGCGCATTTAATGTCACTGGCGGTTTAGATCCGCGAGCGAGAGTAGATGGCAGGAAATAATAGTAACCCGAAGTGACTCGGCAATAGCCCACCCCTCATGAAGATTATAATTAAACACTCTCCTAAAAACCTTATTATTTCCAAGATAGAGCGACTAAATATGTAAATTTAATATAATATTTGCTCCCCTTGGTCACAGAGCCAGAAATTACAATAAAATAATTTTCTTTGAAGCTGCACAAAATATTTCATAAAACTGTATTTTTCAATTTTGATTATCGATTTCTACGGCTGTTATATAATTGCAGATTTGCTACATGATCCTAATCAAAAGACATCGGTAAAAAAACGTGATTTATGGATGTCGTAATTTGGAGATGTTAAGAATAAATCTTGTAAGCCTAGCCTTTCTTTTCATTACTGTTTCCTAACTTTTTTATGTGCGCCTGTTAGCGAAGCTCTTTGTTTTTGTATCACACAAGAAGAATATGATCTATTCGTTTATCCCCCTTAGACTCGTTATACAGTTGTTGGACTTGCAGAGCGCACGCGACCCGACAAGACAATAATCTATTTCACCCAGCTTCGTTCGTTCCACACCCCACATCTGCCTGGCCACTTTCATAGTCAATTAAACTAGTGAATTATTACATGGTTAACAGAAAAAATCGTTGAACTAACAATTAAACTAGATTTCCGGCACACAAAAATTGTCGTTTCATTACGTACAAATTCATTTTATTTAATGCTCTCGAAACACGACCAAATCGATTCGATAAAAGAACACCCTTTTGAACACTAACTTCCTAGTGTGACTCCGTTTCTGCTCTTGATATTTTATGATACACCCACAAACAATCGGCGCTCGACTTTAACACACACTTTCAATTTATGAACTTGGATACACCGGCACTCATATAACGGTCACAAATAGTTTTGAACACTGAGAATGTCTCAATTTTTTGGTCGAACTCATTTGTTCTATCTATACCTGATCAGTTCTCCTTCGATCCTTGGAAAAAAACCTTAATCACTCATCAATATCACACGTTGATAACTTGACACACCAACTAACCTGCCCAACACCACTACATATTAAACCAGTTCTATTTAACCATTTTGACATGAATTTACATTGGCAATTAATGTGTCATTGATCATGTAGTTCTTCTTCTTTAAGACGGCCTCGTGCCTTCTGCCATAAACAGTTTCTCTTTTGTAAAAAATGATCATTATTCTCTTCTGGTTACCTATTACTGATATTCCTGGTGCGGAATCAATGACCCTCTCAGCTGACAAAATTCGTGTGACTTCATTTGTTAAATATATTGGGCTCTTCCCGGCGTGCTTCGCCTCAATTTTTATTGAACAACAGACTATTCTTACTATTGTTCTAGCACATATCTCAAATAACACCAGTTTCTGCCTGGCTATCGATTTCTGGGCCTTGCAAAGTAAAAACTGTACACCCATCTGGACACTCTACAGAAATATTTTACCAAAACCACATGCTGGAACGCTGTCCCTCACACTATATAATAACGTCGCTGCAGACCAATTTCTGATCTATGCGAATTTATCTCTTCTAAGAAAACATTCTCTCATCTACTCGTTCTTACTCTCTCGAAATCGACTTACTCAAAATCCCAATTCGGGTTGTGGACCATAAAAATTTTTTCCAAAATACCAGGCGAACTACACACAGTGGTTTGTTTCCAAACTCCTCTTCTTTATCTTTTGGTTCGTCTATTATTCCTCTAAGTCGCGTCAACTCGGACAACCAACAAGATTGTTCCACGCCTCTTTGGTCTACCATTCTTCACACCAACTTCTGGGCGCACTAAAGGAAACTTGATATTACCTCTGGCGCAGAGTTGTTATCCCACAAAATCTATTTTTTTTCTCCCTATGTGAATAGTGGAATGTAGAAAATACCCTCCCCTGTACTTATTAGTCTCTTTATGTCTACGAAACCTTTTCTCTTTCCGAAAATGTCCCCCCTGGGTTGGACTATCAGTGCTTCTAACATTCTACCCCTGGAAGAAAAAAACTCCGTTCTCCCTTTGACTCACTTCGGCCGAGTGTATGTTTACCCACTCAACGAAATGTCTTAATGGCGGAGTCCACACGGCGCGTCAGCGGTACGGACGCCCTTTCCCCAGGGCGCGCCGAGCGGCACGCTGTCATAAGAGTCGGTAAACTGTACGCCTAATACTTATTTAATGGGACCCAAAATAATTTTGTTTTTATTCTTAACAAGCATTATTTCCACTTAACCGCCTATACATCTTTCAGCTTTTTCAAACCATCCGTTTTTTTTTCAAACATTTTGGTTCGTTGTCAAAAAAAATATTTCTTGAACTTGCCACATAAATTTACTCGCCTTTCCCTTCCTCCACCGGTTCCCCTGTCGCCCTTCGTCCCACTGTGCTTGCGCCCCCAATTGCTCCCACCCCATCGAGTTGCCCACGCTCACACTCACTTCGCTCACCACTGTGCACCACACACCTCCAACTTCCACAGTAGTTTCTCCACAGTTCATTCACCTTATCAGTGAAACAACTGAAATTGTATTTTGATTTCGCCACTAGTTTATCTCAGCCCTTGACACTACTTGCGCGCAAGTACTGTACACAA
>SCLH01001974.1:78869-90364 GCA_004367855.1 Oikopleura vanhoeffeni | reverse complement strand
AATTCCTTGAGCGAAAACAATTTTTTATCCTACTTGTCGTTGCAGTGTTCGATTTCCAGTTGTTTACCGGAAATAACCGGTTTCTCGGCTATCTAGGATACGTTTATTATCTCGTGCTCATCCTTGTTTTGCACAGAACCTTGATGAAGAGATCAAAAAATAAAAGGAATCTCAAAAAAATGATCAAAAATAAAACCTGAAACCGTTGAGGTGTCATATTTCGTCATTTTGTTAACTTTTCACTGGATTTGTAAAACTCGGTGAGAAAAGGCTTTAGAAAAACCCTCGATAAAAATGATTTTGGGTTTCGGGGTTAAACCCATTAAAAAACCAGTCTGATCTCAAGAAAAACGCTCAATTAAGGGAGTAACCGACGGGGGCTGTTTTTCGAGATCCATATATGGTAGAAACTTAATTTTTTTTGCATTCAAAATTTGCTATCGGTTTGCTTCCGAAAAAATAAAAAAAATTCGGATTTGACGAAAAATAAAGTTCCGAAATTCAGATTTTTCCCAAGTATTTTTTTAGTATTCATGCTGTATTTTTGAACGCCTTGATCGATGATCTTAATTTTACTTGGACCATTTAGCCTGCGATTCAATCTTGCGGACCAATCATAAATAAAAAATGTCAAGAAATAGTTTTTTAGATGGGAATGGTCAAAATTTTGTAGTACCTGACTTTGCACATGGGCATCAAAACTAAATCAGATATCGAGAAAAAACGCCAATTATTTTTCGCTATCGATTGCGAAAAAAAGCTTTTTTGGTTCAAAACTTTTTGATACCAGTGCTCGAAATGATTTTAACAAAACGCTGAATATACCGAAATCGGCAAATTTAACGTGTAAATTTCATCGATTTGAGCAAATAGACCTAAAACCGAATTTCCTACGCCATATTTTCCCTGAAAAAACCCTTATTAGTGGGCGTACGAAAATTAAAAATCTCGATATCTCCTCGCTGAATTATTTTATCGTGAAAAATCCGAAAATCGACTTTTGGAGCGTACTACTACCGGTACCGTCATACAAAAAACTTTAACTTTTTTTGAAAATTCAGACAATTATCTCAACATACTGAAATTCAAAATTGAAACGAATCTTCCTAGAGGTAGTTTTTTTTAATGTAACCACGACATTCGGATCATAGCGTGGCAACCATATTATGGATCAACAAACGGGTTTTTGCAACGTGTAGCCAACTAAATTTGTGACATTGAAACTTTTTGTTTTCTTGCAAGTCGACCAGTTCACCGGTAATTGATATTTTAAACCGAAAGTTCAGGGGTTCAAATCTCAGTGGGCTCAATTTTTTTATCGAATTGTATGTATTTATATAATAATCGGTCTCGATCTGGTAATGAATTAACAGAAACGGTAAGGAAACAGTGTTCTAGTGATTTACTCTTACTAGTGAAAAAAAATTATTGGAAAAATATTTTTCGAAAATTCCATGTTTTGCCTCAGAATACTGATAATTTCGAAGGTCGATTACCGGTTGACTTGGAAGAAAACAAAAAATTTCCAATGATCAGAAATTTAGTTGGCTACACGTTTCAAAAAAACGTTTGTTGATCCATAATAGGTTGCCGCGCTATGATTGCGAATGTCCGTGGTTACATTAAAAAAAGCTACTCATCTAACAACAGATGTTTAAAAAACAGTGAAAGCGTCGGTTACTGCCATAGTCAATTAATTTGAAATTGTTTTGTACTTATTTTGTCTGTTAAAATAAATTCGGAAAATTTCAAGAATAATGATAAGTAGTTTTTGTTTAGGGGAACCCACCCTTGTCAGCATAATGACTCGAACGCTATAAGAGATATCAACAAACGGTTTTCTGTATCGTGTACACAAGTAAATTTGTGATATGGAAAACTTTTTGTTTTTTTCCATGTCAACCAGTTCACCGGTAACAGAGCTTTGAAATTACCGGTTTTTCTGAGGAAAACATGGAATTTTCGAAAAATATTTTTTTTTCGGAAATATGTTTTCGATGATTACCGGTTAACCGCGCGTCGATCTGTAAGAGACAAAGCCAGGACTCTGTATCAACCAATTGCCTCTTGGATACAATTGGAATTTTGGAATCGTATGTACGTTTTCGAGAACATTCGCTCCGATTGCCCATTGCGCTGAAAAAAAAAACCCGCCCCTAAGAAAATTTTTGTTATTTTCACACTTCTGTTATCCGTTACGATATAGAGACCGATTATTATCAAGAAGAAATACATTTCGATTGAAATAGTGAAAAAGTGTAACATTGAGATTAGAACTCCTGAACTTTCGGTTTCAAATTAATTACCGGGTGAACCGGTTGACTTGAAAAAAACAAAAAGTTTCCATATCAAATATACTTGTGTACATGATACAAAAACCCGTTTCTCGATATCTCTGATGGACTTTCGAGTTATTCGGCGCGACAAGGGTGGGTTCCCTAAAAAAAAAGTTACCTAAAATTTTGATGACCAAAAAATTCCACGTGAAATTCCATCCTAGACGCAGGTTTTGTATGTGGATTTGAAGAGAAACCGGTAATTCCGGCTTAAACGGTAAATTACCGGTCAACCGGTGGTCTGAAAAAAAAGACAAAATTCCTCCTTTTTAGTTGGCAGTTGAATGCAAAAACCCGTTTCTCGATATCAGCTATGGTTTTCCCGTAATCCATCATGAGAAGGGGGTTGTACTAAAAAAAAAACTTACCTAAGAGTTCACACACAGGCTGAATTTAGCGTTTTTTGAGACTGAATGGTTTTTTCGGTGGGTATAAACCCCGAAACCCAAATTCATCTTGATCAACATGTGTACAATTGAATAAAATTCACCTTCTGTTATTTTATCGACGATATCCATCAGCTTCAAAATTCTCGCATCTTTTCTTTCCAAATTTTGAAATTTATAATTTGTTCTATATTTAAGTAAGTCACTTTTTGTCAGGACAAGCATTGATGGAATGTGCGGATTTCGCTTCAATAATTTGAACACATTTGTTGTCAGGTTTCCAGCAACGGTCATTCGACTTGTCAAATCAGCACAAACTCAGTTTTTGGATTTACGCTGAACAAATTTAAAATGAAAAAAAAGTTATTTGACTCGTGTAAAAGTTTCCAAGGTGAAAAAAATTTTCATGGGAATTTTGGTCGTTCTTGGAGTTTTTCATTCTCTGAAAATTAACTTCAAACATATTAATCCAAATTCAATCGGTAAAGCTATTCTTAGCATGAAATTTTTTTGTTATTTTCAAAATACTGTCACACGTGTCTATAAGGACATGCGAATTTTTGTCGTTTTGTCCATGTGAAAATGTGTGTCCATATCGATCATTATGCCTGGGTAACTTTAAAAACTTATTCCCTATTCTTTTAACAGGCAAATAAGTTTTTAAAGTGACCCAGGCATAATGATCGATATATACGCAGTCCTTATAGACACATTTGACAGTAATTGCAAATTTTAATGGTATTCCTTTTTCTGAAATTTGATGAAATTTTATAAGAAAACCATGCTGAAGACCAAATCCGCCTCCTTAAAAATTATTATGTTTTTATACTATAATTTATAGTCTATAAATCCCACCTAAAATAACGTCTGCGTTTTTGATAAATAAATCGTTTGTAGCAAAATTTGCGTTGTCTGTTTGAAATAACGAATGGTTTCCATGGGCATTGTTTTTGGCTCTTTCAATATTTCTTCGCCTGAATGTATACTCTCCAACGCCATCTGGTGATATCGTATCTTATCAAGGCGCTATATTTTTGTCAGATTGATAATTTTTGGAGCTAATTTTTAAATATCAGTTTATAACCCTAGTCTATTTTAAATAAAGTTTATGATTCATCTAACTTAAGTTACAGGGGGAACCATATCTGCGATATTATATCGCAGACAGTTTTTTGCCACTCGGCGATATTGGCACTTTCGGCGATTTGGGGACAGAAATAAAAAGTTTCGTTCAATGAAAAACCTAGCGCGTTGTCGAACAATTTTTGTTCAAAATTTCACGTTATGATTAGGAATTATTAATTAAAATATTTATATAATAATATATTTATATTATCAATGATAATTTATCATATCGCGAAAATCCCCCGCAAAAATTCAGAATAATCTAGACTAACGAATTTTTGGATTATTTTACCCAATGTGTTTTAGCTTTTGGGGTGTTCCCAGAAGAGATTCACGCTTAACCAATCAGAGCGCGACTTGATTAGTTTATTTAAGGGGCGTTTCAATCTCCCCGGAGAAAACCCCAAAAGCTAAAACACATTCGGTATTATAAATGCGCGATCATTTTTTCAATGAAAAATTGCGTAGGTTTAAGCCGCATTTTGCCAATTTTTGTTCTTATAACGTTCCCTATATTCTTTTTAATCCACTATGAATTCAAATTATACAGTCTAAAAGACCATTTGTCTAAAAGAGTAAAAACATGCAAAATTGTTCAGATACCTTCTTTATAAAAAATAGGCCTTCCCTGGAACTCCTGGTAAATCAACAAATTCATAAATAATATTTCCCTTTTGAACCGTGTGAATCGAAGTTCTCTGAGTTGCATCATTAAAATTTCCAACAGGACAGGCATCACGACCAATTAGTCTAAAATAATAATTAAGAATATTGAGACGGAGAACGCACAAGTTCCTGAATCTGTTTTTTTAGGTGGTGACAAACGGAGTTTGCGATAAGTCGGGATCGGCACACACGATTCGATTTTTGAAAATTTTAAATTCGCTAGGAAAATCTCTATGTCCAAATTTTCATATAAGTTCGGAAATTATAAAATTCGCTTGAATCTTTATTTGTGGCCAGGTTTTCATGTAATTTAACCTTCCCTTGATAGATCAGAAAATAGAGAAATCATGTTATATCGATTACGGGTGCTCCTGGCACATACAATATTAGCTAGTTTTTTATCCAAAATTTTGATATAATTCGGCTTTTGAAAACGAATCATTCTATTATACTTTTAAGTCCTTAGATAGCTCAAACTGAGCACAACTATTCCGAGAAAATAAATTAAAAAAATGGTCCGAATCAGACCAAATATTTTCATTTTATTATTCACTAAATATTTCTGCTCAGCTTCAGCCATCTTAACCGGATCTCAATCGGATGAGTCGTTTTCAAAAGCCGAATAATATAAACATTTTGGCTATAAAACTAGCTAATATGTTCCAGGAGCACCCGTTATCAGTATGACTTCATAAAGAGATCAAATTTCATTTTAAGAAAATAAATTCGCTTCGAAAAGTCTACTTCTATGCCCAAGTTTCGTATAGGTCCCCTTTCCACGGTCAGAAAATACAGAAATGTAATTTGACCCACCTGGTATGTTTGTAGTCATTTCTGTTATTTTCATTTAAACGTTATATCTAGATATCTAACGTCAGAGATGCGGTTTTCGAAAAAAACAATAATTTCCAGTGCAAAAGTGGTAAAATACCGGAAACTGTAGAAACCGGCTGAAGATAGTATGTGACTATTTCGACTTATCTTAAACTCCGTCCATTTAAGGGGGTACTCAATGGTTTTTTAATTCAGGTTAGGGACACATAAAACTGCACCAAAATAGCCTCAAAGAAGGCCCAACCAATGCCATTATGCCTTATCATAAAAAAAAATCGAGTTTTTTCAGAATTTTTTAAACGTATTTTTTGAGAAAAAATACAAAACCTCAATTTTAATGAACAATTCTAAAAATAAGTAAAAGTGAGTAGCACCTATACTTGCAGTTTTGCCAGTAGCTTCCAATTTGAGGGTACTTTCGGTACCAATCGGACATGAATAAGAAATTTCTAGAAACTCCCAAAATTGACTTCCCGGCTGACAACCAAAATGCAATTTCTATTAATAGGAAGCAATGATTAAAAAAAAGTTTCACACTAAATTGAGAAGAACATGTGTCTACGAATTCATATCAAAATTAAAAAAAATACGACCAATCGTTTTTTGAGAAAAATTGTTTTTAGTTGAAATTTTCAATGTTACTTGATTCTAGAATATAGGATCAAAATATTCAACCTGACGTAAGGCAAATTTTTTTCTTCAGTAAGGACCATGACTTTCATTTGATGGTACTTTCAACTCGATACGATAAATTTTTATAAATCACTAAATTGACGCTGACTAATCATGAAATACCTAATAGAGCGATGTTCAAAAAAAAAATTCCCTAGAAATTGCGAAGACCATGTTTCTCCGAATAATGCCTAATTTAAAAAAAAAAATTCGACCGAATCGTTTTGTGAAAATTGAGGCTACAATTCTAAAACATATCATAAAATTACGCGTTTTTCAAATTCTAGAACATCCGATGAAATTTTTGCCAAAATATTTTCGATAACTGTGGCGGCTTTTTTTTTTAAAGAAGCTTTCAGTTGCACGAGTTGTTCCCTCGAAGATGGATGAACCGATTTGGAAAATTCCAAAAAAAGATGAGAAGTCAATGTTGAAACTTGCCTGACGTCTCGATTTTTGAACCGGACATGCAGTCAATTCCGGAATTACCGTCAAATCTAAGATTGTCGTTTCTCCCACTGTGGTGATAGGAGACTGATTTTTTTACTTTCGTCTTCTAATTTTCTGAACTTTTTTTTCAAGGGGTCAAATTTGGTAATAAGGACCGCATTTGTTGTCAATACAACTAAAACTCATGTGGGGTCATGTTTACATATCATTTCGATATAACGAGAATTCATTGTGAATTTGAATCTGCAAACAATTTTTTCAGAAAATGTAAATCTGACCCCAGAATCACCAAAACAAGGGTTTATAGCTCGCTCGGAAACTGAATTTTCAAAAGTTTCCCGTTTTCTTACAACTTTCAATCAATTTCCATTGAGCCCGTTTCACGAGTAATAAGACATTGAAGTCAAAATCAGTGTTCTAGAACCTTACTCCCACTTGTGCTGTGTGCGCAAAAAAAAGTTAAATTTTCTAACTTTTGGTCGGGACCAAAAGGATAGACTTCATTTAGGTTTTCAGAATTTCCGATAACTTGTTTTCGTTTCCTTCTGAGCCCCGATCTAAAATTTCAAAAAAACCGTTGAGTACCCCTTAAGGGATTGTGGGTGCAGTATTATTTTCGACCACGGTCGCTAAATTCGGTATTTTTTCAATTGCACCCTGACCGATTCCAGCACCATCGGGAAATCGTTTGTAATAAAAAAACACAAACTTTCTGGATATTTTTCTAGAACATGAATCGCTTTGCTCACTGAAATGCCCGCATAATGACAGATGATCAAAAACAAAATAACCCCATTAGTGATCAATTTTCACGGAGATTCAGACCAAAATAAAATTGGAATTTTTTGACCCATATTCAGAAAATTTCCTAAAAATAACTCGTTTTCGGACGTGCCAATAAACAACGGACAATAATTCTAGATATGGTCATCAATTTCAGACATACAAAAAAATCAAATCGCAAGAAAAAGTAATTCTAATGAAAGATTTCAATATGATAGTTGTTCAGATTTGCGCCTTTTCAATATTTTCAATTTTTAGCCCTAATCATGTACAATGGCGCGCATTAAATCAACATGATAATAAGTGATTGCGGAGAAATATAAAAACAATTATTAAAATTTCCTTGGTTCAAAAGTTTAATAAGATAATAGAGAAAATTTATGAAAAAAAGAGAAAAATCAAATCGCATGTACCGTTGTGAGGTATACTTTTTTGTAAAATTAATCTACATTTTGCCTATATTGAAACTATAGCAAGGAATTTTCAAAAAAAATCATTTTCGGGATATTTAAGATGATTTATAAAAAAATTATCTTGTGTTCTAATGTTATTAAATTTTTTCTGACCAAACTAATATCGGCCATTAATGTGATTTGGATACTGGATATGACGGTATCTTCAATGGAAAGAAATACAGCAATTAAGGTTTTATGCAATTAAAGGTGATGTGATAATAATTTCTAAGAAATGAAGTCAAATTTTTTGACTTATCAAGGTTACGGACTACAATATACGATTGGAAAATAAACGTTCACTCAAATCTCACAAAAGATATTTGAGTTTTAAAAAAGGCCTTATTTTCCACCAGCCAATTGCTTGAAAGCACCCACAATCCCCTTAAAGAAGCAGACCTTACTTATTTATCAAGAGTTGAACTTTCCCGCAATTTTCCTCCAATAACTGCTATCGACAGTTTTTGCTCGTCTTTTGGGACATCTAAGATTAGATCTTCATGTAGCTAAAATTTTGTAATTGCCACAGTTTTTTCGATATTCTTCAAGTTTTGGGTCACTCACTCGGTAAGGCTTGAGGTGGGCGGGTGAATATCGATAACATCAAATGCGGTTTGAAAATCGTAAATAATCAATATTGATTACTAAAATGAGATACAGTGGGTCACCAATAATGGTTGCTCAATATTATTCCTCAAAATCCCTGGTGATATAGGAATCTCCTTCCCGAATGGCAAGACTGGAGACCAATCCAATAGATGCCTAATCGGTGATTTTATCAGACTGAACAGTTAACCCTCTTTTGTAACCATATATGTTATTATCCCTGCGTGGATCTCGTCACACCTAACTTGTGACGCCCTGGCCAGCATGTCAGAGCGACATTCAGAACGCACTACCCTAACAAACAGTAGGCGGTGGACAGAGATCCAATAGGGAAATTACAGATATAATTGTCACCAATCAGACGAACTCCAGCATTCCGTCAAATTTTAGCAACGTTTGAACTCGGCCTTCAAATCTGCCGTCGGCGGAGATCCATATTTCCTTATTTTATCCCAAAAATGCTTAAAAGTTTTTTGCATTATAAAGATTTTGCCAATTATTATAGAACCTCTAATTTATCAAAGCTATACCAAATTAAGCAAAACCATCTCTATACAGGCCAAAACCCCATGTTTTGTAACTAGGACGGGATTTTTCTTATTTAATCTCAGATTTAAACCCTGAAAAATTTCGCGATAAATGACAAAACGAAAAATGTTCGGGTAAAAAGTTATAATTTCTCGTAGGGTTGAAATTACCTTGGTTGATCAAATTCTGTGTCAATATCCAGATAATTTGTAGGTTTATCTTCCAACCATTGAACATTCCGAAAGTTTTGGTTTGTAGTATAAACGGCCCTTCGTATTAACAGACGAGAAAACATCTAACTTTTTTTTATCAACAACATTTTAATTATTTTGGAAAAACACTATTTAATTTAAATTAAAATCATTATTAATACAAATCTCAGTTTTTATAGTTCTCAGATTATAATATCTTTCTCACATTTATCCAGATTTTCATTTAAATTTCAATTACTATTCATTTCACTATCTTTATTTGATGCGTCATATTTTTCAAACGAATGAGCGATACATTACCTCAAGCATGCTCCGTGCGGGCTAAAATACGCGTTTTTTTATGATGATAAATTCACCAGATTACTCAGGAATCCTGATTCAGGATACAGTATTCAGTACAGTAACAGTTTTTTTGGTGGCGACAATGAAAATGCATCGAAAGGAATTACGCCCATGAAAAAAATATAATTTACATTTTTTAAAACCCTCGTCATGGACAAAGCTTTGGCTTCCACATATAATCCCGCTTAGTTAACATTTTTTATTGGTGGGAATTTCGGGGTTGGCCGCGGCCGGCCGAGAGGGCAACAAATTACTCATTTGCCATTTTCTGTCACGAAAAGTAAATTTTTTAAAACCCAACTATTAGATTTCGTGTGCTTCAAGATGCCGCGAGATCCAAAAAGAACTTGAAAAACTTTCTGATGGAGAAAAAGTTCTGACAATCCTCAACCAAAAACGAAGATTTTTCTGAAAAAAAGGCCGATTTTACAATCATCATACTGTATTCTGTATCAAATGTAAAAAGTCAGTAAAATACTGTATTATTGAAAGTGTTAACCAAGTATGTATGTGTCCAAAGTTTGGACTCGAAATCGTTAACATTTCCGCTTCGGAAAGAACGCACAATCCGATTGAGTTTTAAAAACTTAAAATCTGACCCACATATCTTAGATTAAAACAAGCAAATAAGCATTGGTCCGAATCGGATCCTTTACCTATTGTTCATACAGTCTTAAAAAACTTTATAATCTCAAAAAAAATTCAAAAAAAAGATAGGAGATTGGTCCGAGTTCAGACCAATGTTTTTGTCGATTTTAAATCTCGATATGTTCAGTCATTTTGCGCTATCTAAGAACTCAATGGCTGAGTTGTTCTGACAAGCCGAAAATGTAAAAAGCTTTTGACACCCCTATTAACTGTAAGAGTCACGTTGCTGGAAAAAAATTTCCCCTTTATTGCCCTCTCCCAAAGATTGGGTCCTCAGAAAAACACGGGGGGTGCGAAAACGACCGCGTCATTTGAAAAACGAGTCCCGATTTAGTTCTGTAGATATGCTCAAACTGAGCCACAATGTTTAATAATATAAACCTTAAAAATTGTTTTATAACAGACCAATTTTTTTTCTAGATTACTGAAATTGTTTAATAATAATTTTTTAAATTTAAAACAAAGTTCTGAGAAAAACTAAGAAAACAATGGTCTGATCGACCAATTTTTATTTTGTATTTATTCACTAGATATTTGTGCACCAGTTTTTGCCTAATCTAAAGAACCTAATCGGCTAAGGTCCGTTTGGAAAAACCGCGGTTGTTTCTCACCCCCCCCCCCGTTTTTGAGGGACCAAATCTTAGGCGAGGGCAAAAATGGATATACGAAAAATTTTAAGATTTGAATAAGAATATCAAAACTCCCGTGAGATTTTTTTAGTAACTAATGAGAAAATTCTGTGCAAAATGTTTTTTTCAATAAACTGTATGTATCCATGAATCGATTTCTAAATTGGAAATGCGAAATCCGATAAACGGCCAGCTGGCGCATTATCAGTGACCCATGAAATTATTTCAATTTATTTCAAACCATGGCTTGAGAAATATTCTCACTCTATAACCATTGAAAGAGATATGCAAATTATGTTTTAAATCATTTTTCACAACCTTAGTCTGCGGGTTNCAATTGAAAAAACACCAAATTATTTCTATATATTTTTTTCTAGAACATTGAAATCGCTTGCTAACTGAAATGCCCGAATAATGACAGATGATCAAAAACAAAATAACCCATTAGTGATCAATTTTCACGGAAATTCAGACCAAAATAAAATTGGAAACTTTTGATTAATATTCTAGAAAATTTCCAAAAAATATTATTACGGACTTGCATAAAACGGAAAATAATTCTAGATATGGTATCATTTCAGAATACAAAAAAATCAACTCGCAAGAAAAAGTTACTTTAAATGAAAGTATTGAAATATGATAGTTGTTCAGATTTTTGCGCCTTTTTAATATTTCAATTTTCAGCCTTATCAATGTGATAATGGCGCGCATTAAATCAACATGAAATAGTGATTGCGAGAAATATGAAAAAAATTATTAAAATTTTCTTGGTTGAAAAATCTAATAAGATAATAGAGAAGGATTTATGAAAAAGAGAAAAGAAATC